>OOFB01020027.1:0-15076 GCA_900323305.1 Trachyrincus murrayi
AAATGCCAGCCTGCATCTGCATCTATTGCACCAATAACACACCTTTGAAGTGGCTAGAGAGGGGAGAGGGCGGGGGGAGGAGGGGAGGAGGGGGTCCTTCAGAAGCGGCGGCCATGTTGGTTGCCGAGCAGCAACGACAGTTGAAGCTCAAAGTGAGGGTTTCAGAGCGGAGATGTAACCTGTTGCTATAGAGGAGGAGGACTGAGGGAGATTATCTAGTCACGCTAAGTTTCAACGGTTGAACCTTTGAAAATACAGAGTCAAACAATTATTCACTGTACGACGTTCGGAATTTAATGCTTCAGATTTGCTGGCTGACAGGTCCGTAATTCAGACCGTTGTTACGTTCACTTAGCATTTTGTATGAAACTCAATAAAAAGAAATGCACAAATATCTTTACAAGCATTCTGATCTTACACAGTGCCTCCAAAACGCATTTAATGCATTTAATAAACGTAAAGAGATGTAGTGTTCAATCATATCCCACATGTGAGAGGGTAGGCCTACAGTTCATCTTTAGCTCAGAGAACAAGCGAGGAATCAAAATAAACGGCATAACTGCCCCCTGCTGGCGGAGGAGCAGACCGCACCCTGAAAATGACTAAAAACTACAACAATTCCTTCCTCCTTGCTTCAAAATTCACAATCTCCTTTGTGGACAATACAAATGTGCGACAGGCAGAAGATAAAAAGAGACATCCCCTTGTTGTAGACACACAATTAGTCATGACATTTCACGGTGATTGATGGTTAGTCACGTCCTAGGGAGGCAGACGCTGTAATGTTAATATCGCTAAATTGCTGCAATTAGAAGCGGGTTTTGCTGGGTTTCCTTTTGCTGTTTAAAACGGCAATGCCACACGGAGGGAATTCAATTTGATAGGGCAAGTGGGGAATAGGGGTCGGCAATAATAATTATTTTTGATTTGTTTCTGCTAATCGACAGAGCTGACATTTACGTTCAGACGCTACTGCGTCCGTCACTCGCTATCATATCAGACCGCTGATTGGAGACAGCATCACATGGAAATTCACTTGTTCACCTTTTCAACTCATATTCACCTCCTCAATTAAAATCTGCTGTATCAAAAATCTAATCCATTTAACGTAAATTGTGTGATGATGTTACCGTGTGGCGGACAAGCAATTAAGTTAACATTAAATCAAATGTTCTCTTCCTAAATCTCTAACTAGCTTTACCGTATCGCTTCCAGATCTATCACTAGTACACTGGCGAATACAAGCGCAACCGAATGTTGACTTTACCACAACATAAGACAGAAATCTGTCATTCTCTATCCTCTAAAGGGCGTCCATTTTACCACCAGGTGTGATGTTGATCAGCCATTACAGGTCATTTCCAAATCTACCCATTTGTGACATGACAAGTGGGAGTCGTCCACCCAGATGTATGATGGATAGCTCAAAGCTACCAGTTGGTACGGTCCACCGCTGGTAGCTTGAGACCATCTAGCTGTCAAACATCTGGGTGGAGACACTCGGACGTGTGATGTCACTAGGGTACAGATTTTTTAAATGGCTTGTAAGGCTGATCAAGAACAATCAGAACACCTGGTGGTAAAACAAACTGGGGGCCCCATAACTCACAGGAACATACAGAGAACCAAGAGCTCAACTCAACAGCACCATCGGCGTAGTTTTGGACAGAGTGTGTCTGGGGTCATTTTACACAGGGGGAGGTGGTGGGACAGATAGACAGAGGGATGGAGCAGGAGCAGGAGGTGGAAGAGAAGCTCACCGTCTTGATGGAGCTCCTGGTCTTCTCCTTCCACTCGCAGCTGCTGAGCTCCAGGGTGCAGTGGACGTAGGTCTTGCGGTCATAGGAGCCCAGGATGAACAGCCTGAGAGAGGGAGAACATTAGACGTCACCCCAGTAGATTCCTTTAGTGAGTCCTGTCTAAAGGTCAAGTCACACTTCTGCGTTGAACAGCTGCCGTGGTCTCTACGTCACCGGGGCAGCCCTCAGAGGCCACCGTAGATTACTACACGTCAGGGAGATGGTTCATTTATGATGGACTAGTTGATGAAGTTTGCATATACACAGTATTTGCATTTGCATGATGCATTTGTACGATACATCATCTTCACATTGTAAACATCACCTGATGTCACTGAATGCGTGACTTTTGGACAAAAAGTATAATTAAATATCTAAAGCTAATAAGCAACCTCCAACGACCCCAATCTGAATGCTGGTCTCTGCGCAGCCATCACTTCTGTTTAACCTATTTAGACTACGTCAGAATACACGTGTAAAATGTGTCAATTCAACACCGCAACACAGCAAAACGATCCCATGATGATACACAGAAACGGACCACTGGCGCCCCCTGCTGGAATAGAACAGATCACTCTAGCGTGTTTTTGTGTAATTCATTAAACAGCTATCTACTTATAAAATATAGTGGCATGTTTTGATCGCAAGTACTGTATCACTGCATTGTCTGTTTATTGTGACCCAAAATATAAAATGTGAATACTAATAAATAACAAAACATGTTATTTTACTAAACAATGTTATTGTATTGATCCATGTTGATTGATTGATGATTTATTTAGTTTCTGCTCAAGATAATAGAAAACAGAATATATTCAAGTAAAAAATAAAAATAAGTAGCGTAAGGCAATATGTAAAGATAAAAAAATCTGCATATGTACAAAGAAAAAGTATGTAAATAAATAAAATGTCTAGTGTCCTGATAGTTTTTTTTATATAGTTGTGTTTTATGGCTGGTCTGCATTTTGGGCATTTCAGGCCTCTGTAGGTGGGAGTGGCTCTGTTTACAAGTTCGCTCGGTCGTTGTTCTGACAACCCTTAAATTGATTTAATGGACATTCATAAATAAATCACAAAATCCTGTCGCGGCTTTCGAGAAATTGTGTTTCTCTTTCATGTGGAGTGGATGAGAGTGTAGCCATAGCCAAACCATCTATTATTTCAGTGTACTGTTTCAGTACTTATTCATTTTATTACCTCTGCATTATGAGTTTCATTGTATTGAAAAATATATCATCGTTCTTGTATCGTTTTCTGCTCACCATTGTTGGCAATTGTAAGTTTTTTCCAGACTCACTACAGGAAGTGAAAAGAGATCTCTGGTCTTTTTATACATGCAAGTCTGCCTGTAAGACAGTCAGTCTGTAAGACAGTCAGCCAGTCTGCTAGGGACCACCACAGAAAAGGCCTCCGACTGTAACAGAGTGGAGAATCAGTAGTGGATTTGTCCAAACCAGGCATGTTTAAATTTTAATAAGCTAACCATATAAAAGAGAGAGAGGAAGAGTGTGTGTGTGTGTGTGTGTGTGTGTGTGTGTGTGTGTGTGTCCAGTCCATCAGAGACAGCATGGCGGTATCCCTGCCTGAGCTTTTTAAACGGCAGCGTGTTTTGTAGGTTGGGTTTCTCTGAGGGTTTCTCTGAGGGCTGCAGCGCCAGCTGAGGCGTTAACTATTTAAGAAGCGCAATGGACCAGAACATCTTGGAAATACACATACATACAAGTAGTAGCACATCTATATATACTTATGTATATTTCATGTATATGCGTATGTACGTTGTTTTATGCAAATTGCATTTGCTACTTTTTGGTACATATGCACATTGTTCTTAAAAACGAATTACAAATTATTGCTTACATATATTTTCTATTATCGTGAGAAGAGCAATTGTAACAGAAACAATTTCCCATGGGATTGATAAGGTAATCTGAATCTAAAAAAGTATTAGGCTACAATTACTAGTGTTGAAGGGCTGTAGAGTATTGAGGACGAATGAAAGAATGTTTAATAATCTACCCATTTAAAGAACGCATTAAACAATTAAAGATGCTTTTTTATGGAGCGTTACATTAAACAGTTGAGGACACTTAAAAGAGTACATTTATAGTTGGATTTACAAAACCATTATTAAACTGCTTTTAAAAGAGCCATTTTAAAGACAGTTTATAAAACAATGCATTTCATGCTGGTTAAATGAGTCAACTAATAATGGCTTTGTTAACACTCTTTTAAAATGACGTTTAAATAATAATTTTCGTGAGTTGGTTACGTTGGTTGGGTGGGGAAACCTTCTAGAATCTTTGGAAACCATGACAACTCAATGCATTATTGCATTGAGTTGTCATGGTTGCATTTAGAATGCATTTAGAATGCATTTCCATTGAGTTCATGTTTTATTGGTTTCTCCATTCAAACTAACCAATATGGCCACTAGGTGGCTTCTAGTCCCGCCACCTGCTGGCTGAATTCGGATTTCTTTCTTGTAAAATATAGCTTTTATTAAATGTGTACTAAAAGCAATTGGCCACAAGTAATCTTTAATATAGTGACAATAAAGCGAAACCGGTTCATAACATGCTTCAAATCTTTTCACCACAAAAATGTATAAGGAAATAGTTCACGCTTCACAGCCCGCACCAGACCCACTGACCCAGAGCCATGGAGGCTGTGCACTGACCAGACGTCACACACACTACGTCGTAGTCCAGCCAATGAGAGCTCGTGTTACGTCTCTGCAGCTTCTCTCCTTCTACTTCTGCAGTGGCACAGTCGGTGCGTGAGCTTTAAATAAAAGGCTGGTCTTTGTTAAAGTAGCGTGGGAAATGAATCGCGATAAGGAAAAGCAATAAGGAAATTGATACAGAAAACAACTAATGAAACGTCCTCTTAAAAGTGTTATCACGGCTACTCCCATGAGGCCTGCGAGACCGCCTGCTGCCAGTTCACCTCCTGCCCAGCAGCACGCACGTGGGGGAGGTCTGACCCCGGGTCCCCCGCTGGGATCTGAACACATCACAGTCTGAGCAGTGAACATATGCCACCAGTCCAAACAAACCAAAAGTTGAAAGTACTGAATATGGAGTGTTCTGACATAAAAGGTAGATAGTAGGGCCAGACATTAATATGCTAAAATAGTTTCTCATTGTGGTATCTCCGTTGTGTGATATCACAAACCATAATGTACTCCAATTATTCTGTACATTTCACAATGTTTTCATGGTGCGATGATAAACTCTTTCCTCTGGCCCGGTGCTAACAGAAGGACAAAATTAGGAGGTTAAGGTTCATAAGGTCAGAGGTCGGGGTGTTTACCTGCTACATTCGATCAGGGAGACCCTGAGCTGGCCCTCCACCAGCGCGTCGTCCTGGATCGACAGGTCTGCGTCGCAGGCCGGGACCAGGGGCGGCTGGACTTGGAACGGGAAGAAGGGCTTGTATCTGGAGGAGGAGGAAGGTGAGGAGAGGAGGAGGTGAGGCCAACGCTAGGCTAGTCTGTTTCCTAAGCAAGCCTAACCTAAACAAGAGCTTAAACCTGCTAACTAACCATTTTCCACTGCCACGATGACTTTTGTTCATCGTTTGATGTTCATTTGGTAGCATGGTGTCAAAAGTTACAGAAGTTAAAGTGGCAACCTCGAAGATTTCCATTTCATTCTCTTTGGCGGCACCTATGGCGATAATTGCGGGTGTGTTTTTGGACCTCACTTCCCAGAGATCCAAACCGTGTCGCCTGTGTGACGTCAGTCAGTTGGTTTACTGGCAGCGCTAGCAGAGACTGGAAAAAAACAGTACGCCGCATCACACACAAGTGAGCTGAAGAGTGAGTCTGTTGCGTTAACTCCGCCTACCCTCTCTGGTGGACCAACCGCTGCTGGGTGATGGAAAACCCGCAACTAACTAACAGTCGGTAACATTCATAACCATATAATAGCATCCACACAACCATGTTGTGTAGTAGTGTGTTGTGTTGTTGTAGTGTGTTGTGTTGTTGTGTAGTGGTGTGTTGTGTTGTTGTAGTGTGTTGTGTTGTTGTGTAGTGGTGTGTTGTGTTGCAGTGTGTTGCAGTGTGTTGCAGTGTGTTGCAGTGTGTTGCACTGTGTTGCAGTGTGTCTGTGAGCCATTAGCCAATGAAGGGCTGTGAAACTCGGCACCATGCTGTTCTGGCCCTTGTATGTAGAGAAAACCTTACTCGCATTCTAGTGAATCTAATACAAAACCAATAATCAATATGCTTCAGATATCCGTTCAAGCTTCATCAGATCAACGAGATCAAGGGGAGAATCGGACACGGAGAAATTCACCGACGATGTGGAAGGACAGGAGAGCTGAGATGATGGTGGTGAGGTGGTTGAGACATCACGTGATCTGCTACCGACACGCGCACGCACACACGCGCGCACACAAAATTGCCAACTATGCCTTTGTAGGCCAAACACACACCCTGTGTACTTCTTCAGATCTTTTCATTCCAGCACTCATTAGTCACGCATACCTGTAGATGTCCGCATCGCTCAGCAGACTTCACTGTCTGTTGTTTCACCGATGTGTTGACACCAGCGATGACTCCAACCACTCCCCCGCTCCGTTTAACACTCGACAAATTGACTAGCCGCTAAACTTTTCAAGGCGTTTGGCTCAAGAGATATGAAGTGACACTGATTTTTAACGAAACACGTTTGGCAAGTTTGGAGGCATCTCAAAGGGCCACTGCCCAATTGGAACCCAACTATTCTGCCAAGTTTGAGCGTGCGTGAAATGTAATTTGAAGGGGAGCAGTCAATGTTTACTTTGACTTCAGAAGACAGGGTGTGGCCGGGTGTGGCAGTAATAGGGATTAGCTTGGAACTTGACGAATGGCTAGGGCCCCAGAGCTAGCTGCTTGGAACTTGACGAATGGCTAGGGCCCCAGAGCTAGCTGCTCTCCCTACCAGCATACTGTTGGAGCTCAGTAGGTACACCGGCTTTATTCCCCGTCCACTTATCTGTGTGATAACCTTTGTTCAGGTCAGGTGTATGAAATGTTCCAGAAAGTGGCTAAATGTGAAAGGCAGGCCACTGTGTCACTAATGCTCAAGGTTGAGATTGTCTAAAACAAAAGCAAACACAGAACAGTTATTGTTCATGTTATGATAGAACAGAACAACTGAAAATAAGAGTAGGGTATAATATAAGTAGTATTGTGCCATGAGCATAAATGGTTCAGTCTGTTCTGAGGGTAAAACGCTCTCCTAATGCTTTTCCTCCCGGTATCGCTGCTATGCAGATGACACTCGACTTGACCCCTCCTGACCCCTCACACAAACGTCTCCTTGTACTGGTACGGGGCAGTACTGAATCCACGGCCGTCGGGGGTCGAGAGAGAAAGGACTTGCTGTGACGAGAGGAGATAAAGAGGTACTGATCTCCTGGGCGACGTCGCCCTGCTATAGAAAAACTGACACACACACACACACACGTTATTTCATTAATATTTTTAATGTCTATAAGAAAAACGAAAAATTGCGAATGTTAGCGTAAAATAGCGACAAGCACTATAATGCAATGCGTCAGACAAATTGTAACTCTATAAAGTGCATATTGTGTATAGAAACGATACCTTGTTTGAGCCTTCGTGGCTAACTGGTTAGCGTTAAGAGTTCTGGTGAAGATAAAACCAAACGCAGAGCGCCAGAGGTCAAACAAGATCCCTTCACTCACACGATATCACGTGACAGAACAAGTCGTTCGGAGGTCTGGTACCGACACAAGTGAATGACAGCAGTGTGTGAACAGAGTGTGTTGTGAACGCCCAGGTAAGGTAAGGTCGTAAATATAACACGCTTGACACCGCCAGGTCTTCTTAATTGGAAAACAAGCTCGCATTTTGTCCCCTTCAGACCAGAGCGTGTCATGTTGCACAGACACCATTATCCAGGGCCAATCGGAGCCCCTATTAAAAATGGATTGGGACGCCTGTCTGCCCTGCGTGTTGGCCTGCGTGTTCCACGGGCTGTCTTCAGCGCTCTCCCCGGCCTCACCCCCTATACTCACACCATACGATACCTTGCTTACTGTCCTTAACGCCGGTGTTTAAGTTACCCCCTCACACCCCGAAAACAACACAGCACCGCTTCACCTGTCAAACAACAGGGATAAACGCGGGTCTTATAAAACTTGAATGCGCCCACTTACGAGTCACGACACGAGCTTCTAAAAGGTATCTCGTTACCATGCCCATTTACTCAACGTGTGGACCAAACACATGTGAACCTAAGTATTTTGTTCAGAGGGGTAAAGCCAGCCTCACAGGTGCGTTACTAATGACCCTCGTGTCGTGAGGTTTGAGTGGACAAAGAGCGAGACATGTCTCCGGGGAAGGGTATTGATGAGATAGGCATTTGGTTTCTGTCCCAATTTTACTAGTAGCCTTACAAAATGTGTAGCGTAGTTTACAAAGATCTCTTCAGGTATGGCTCTCGGGAGTCTGAAGAGGCCCCATGTCATCGCCGCTACATCTTGCCTCTACTCGGTCAAAGGTTGTGGCGTTTGAGACGAGAGGGAGCAGAAGGAGAGAAGGAGGATCAGCGGAGAATAATTGTAATGGAGTCAGAGTGGGATATGACGGGCCGGCCGCTAGCTGCTCACTACTAAGCCTGCTCACGGGGATTAAAACATCTATACAGGTCACACGCATTTGTTTAAAAAAAAAATCAACGGACAAAATACATGTTTTTTTATAAATAAAACCCTCGGTGGACTATCATTTGGTCGTTGGTACATGGAGGACTCCAGCAAACGACTGACGGTTATGAATAAACTAAACTAAAAAACAGACATATTCACACAGGCATATTCTTGCCGATTTTCCCAGATTTCTGTGTTTTGCTCCATGGAAGATGGGTTGAATCCCAGTTTAATCATGCCAGAGTTGGAGGTGGAGGATTAAACACTGTGGGGGAGACCTGGCACGGAAATGCAGACTAATGCTTCAGACGCTAATCCTAAGGACCACATGTAGAGCACAGAGGGGGCGAAGGACGACGTGACAAACTAAACGTTTCAAACAAAACGTTTCAATACTAGACGTTTGAAACCGAGCGTTTAAAACCAAGTAGGCCTTGGAATGGAGGTAGCAATAGCAGGGGGAAGCCCAAAAGCTTTGTATTATACAGAAACAGACTCTTGTGTTGGACTCTGGATTCGGTTTTCGGTGAATGTGAATATTCTCATTAACAGCACGCATCATGTTAAAAAGGTCACCGGTTGGATTTTCGAAGGTCGCGCGGGGAGAGTCAGCAGATGTCAAGCCCTGATGTAACAGACAACACCCTGGCCACCAGATACGTGTAGAGCAGAGTATGCGGCCGTGTGTATGTGTATGTGTATGTGTGTGTGTGTGTGTGTGTGTGTGTGTGTGTCTGTGTGTGAAGTTGATTCCTTCCCCTATCAGTTGCCTTAAAGGGCACCTATTGTACCACCAGGTGTGATGGTTGATTAGCCATTACAAGCCATGTCAAAATCTACCCTCTAGTGACATCACAAGTGGCAAGTGTCCACCCAGATGTATGATGGATAGATCAGCCTACCAGTTGGTCTACTGATCTAGCCATCATACTTCTGGGTGGACACTCCCACTTGTGATGTCACTAGAGGGTAGATTTTGACATGGCTTGTAATGGCTCGCAATGGCTAATCAACCATCCCACCTGGTAGTAAAAATAAGGGCTCTTTAAGCTGGATTCACACTTCTGCCGACCCCACGTTCACGAAGATCTGCGCCGGGACTCCAACCACAAATGTACATGAACCTGCGAGCACATCCGGAAACGGAAAGGCGAGACTGAGTCCACTCCAATGAAAACATGTTGTAAAAGCTAAATATCCATGTGATGAAGATGTTGCAAAATCATTTAAATGCAATGCTGGTGTATCGCAACCAACTGAAAATAATGTTTTGATTTTTGCCGGGTGCGTTCATTTTATCCTCTTGTCTGACTGTCGGAAACAAAACGATACACTGCGCATGTTCCCCCCGCTTGACCAATCTGGGATTACCTGCCGGGCGCGTTGCTAAGCTGTGGGAGGACCACGCGTCTTTACGTACGCGTAGGTCACCGACCGGGTTGGTGAGGGTCTGGGGTCTTTGCAGTGAAAGACCCCCCCCCCCGACCATGTACCCAAGTTTCCTGGATAATCTTTCACACACACACACACACACACACACACACACACACACACACACACACACACACACACACACACACACACACACACACACACACACACACACACACACACACACACACACACACACACACACACCATCTGTCCCGCTCGGCGGCCTGGTCAGCGCTGCTCCTGTCATGTGATCGCTGGCTGAGTTTTTACATCATCAGCATTACATCATCGCATCACCGCACAGCGAGAAGCCTGACAGAGTTTGGGATCTGCAGGAACGTGGCGATGCAGCATCGGGACTCGATTAAATACAAACTATTGATCAGTGCAGGAATACATTATATATTATAATCATGAGCTGACTTCACAAGTTGAGATGCCAAATAAAGCAATACATATACCGTATACATAAAAAAAAAACTGCTAGAAAACTCTAATACAGTATCACTGTATTACCAATATGTACTATGATAGTTGGATTCTAATCTTAGCCCTAACCATCGATATTATTATTTGGAGTACTGACAAAGTATTGGAGAATAGAAACACGATTGTCTAGTGTATCGATATCGCCTTACACCACTATCATGCAGTTCAACCCCAGCATGACTCAAAGCACCGATACTGCCACCACACCGGTTGCCGTCGCACGGTTAAGTAAAAAGGGGAGCGTTTGTTTTGAAGAACTGTGCGGTTGTCCCTGAGGGTCTGTGCCAAACAAGCTGACCTTTGTTTGAACATGACGGGACACAAGTTCCACATCCATCTCTGAGCACATGATAACCACGCACTGCTTGTGATCATACAGAACAACAAAAGAGTAACTCCCGTGGAATTAGTCATGACATGTCAACACGACACTTCATCCCCTTCTGTTCAGGCTGGTGTCGGGTTGTCATGCACCACAGAAATGAGGGAAACCGAGACACAAGGCATCTTCATATGGACAGCAGCACATGTTATTTCATTTTTATTTTTAATGTCTATTCATCCGTTACTTTTACATATTAAACCGTGGTAAGAAAAACCCACCTAGGGACGGGTATTGCAAATGTTAGCGTAAAAATAGTACGATAATGCAATGCGTGTTTGCATCTGTAAACGTCCCTATACAAATAAACTAACTAACTACGTGTGGAGGTGACCGGTCTGCGGTCCATCATCCAGACCCAGCCTCTGAGAGCGTACCCAGGGAGAGGAGCAGCAGTGTGGGTCAGCGTGGCTGGGTGAGCTGCCTGATGTATGGGTCAATGTGCGGGGTAATTGGGGGCGCCAATGCTAAATTGGGGGCCGTGCTGTCACAGCGTTTTGTGTCCCGGCTGACTGATGCATTGTTTGGGAAAAGGCTGCACTTTAAAATCAGAGCTTGATTCACCTTGGTGGCTCTCTTGGGCTGCCTTAGTTTCATGGAGGCCGTTTACCGTGATTATTGTTGCTTGACTTTTCTGTACTAACTAACTAGGCCTAAACGTCTGTTATTATGCCATCATCATCATCATCGTCTTGCTGACATCGTAATGCCCTATTTTATTTGCATGCACAAATCTTTCATGAAAATGTTAAATAAAATACACAAATGTATAAAAATTAAAGAAACATATGTTTATGTGTCATTATCGTAGTGATGCGTTAAATGCAGAGATCACATTTCGTTGGTCTTGTTGCAATGACAATAATGTTGAATCTAATCACATGAGGTTTAAACTCGTGGAAAACGGCCTCTATAATGAAGCTGCAGTACCTGCGTGGTCTGACTCTACCTGCAGCTCTCCCTGTCCAGAACAACAGCATCCTCTTTCACCTGTTGGAAATATCCAATAGCTAGCTAGCTTAGCACATTGTCTCTTTATAGTTAGTTAGAGAGAGAGAGAGAGAGAGAGAGAGAGAGAGAGAGAGAGAGAGAGAGAGACTTTCAGGCCCAGAGACAACCAACCTCCGGGGATCAATAAAGTATTTCTGATTCTGATTCTGAAAACCAAATAACATTTAACAACATTTCAGATCACATTAAAAAGTGGCACAGCCAACATTAGCAGAGCCCGGTCTCGGGCTCAGCGTCCGGGTTTTGATTTTGCTTCGCGAGAGATATTTCGGGGAAATACTTCGTCCAACGTCGTGAGTCAGCGCACCGACAGTGAAAGTAGATACTGCAGAATATTTTTTTTTGTGTGTGTTTCCATTATAGATCCATGGCTGCTGTGGTCCGGAAGAAGTCCCACTGAAACAGGAGACTTTGTGGGAAGACGAAAAAACCCCAATACCAGACTCCCAGTGTGGTTACATGGTTTAGATGTTCTGAGACGCATGGCCTACACGGAAGAATCCTCACATTGTAAGACTTCTCTTAGTGTGTCTAAAATGATCTCGGAGTTTACAGTCTTGCAGGGTAGCCTTGGTATGATCCTGTGATGATGAACAAACCAACCAGTTGCAGACTGTTTTGTGGGTATTTTTAACCAATCAAAAGGAAGCGTTGGTTATTTCTTAGGAGATAATAAAGACAAGTTGGCTCATTAAAATATGCTTGTTTCATTGTGAGCTGTTCTACAATGGAAGCAAACAAGCACATGAGAATAAGGTCTAAAAACAACAAGACACAGGTTTAGGTATCCGTTCTGTGTGTTAAAGGTCAGTCTAGGATCTTAGAGTGGCTTTCCAGCCAATCAGGAGGCTAGTTTTTCCCCAGCTAGCCATAGCTCCTCTGACTGTAATTGTATTAAAGGGATAATAAACTGGACTTGACTTACTGTTGTGAAACAGCAAACATAGCAGACTGACTAACTAACAACATGCCTTGATGTCTGCCGGTAATAAAATAATAATCTGGTTGTATAGCACCTTAACATCAAAGTTTACAAAGTGCTTTCACATGCACAAAAAAAAGATTTAAAAGCAATAAATCAATAGAGGCAGGGATACGTTGACAAGAAGATAGAGGCGAATGCAGAGACATCTCTGTTCTGTTAATGTGTTATAAAGTAGACGTGACAAAATCAGGAAGGAAGCGAAAAAAAAATCTACCAAGCTACGATAAGACCAACGGTTAAGTCACTGCTCATGTATTCCTTGGAAAGGAAACAGGAAGTGAGAGCAAGAGGAAGTAAACTCTCAAAGCATGCTCTCTCCGCAACTCTCCTTTACCATGACCTCGGGTGACATGTGTCCATCTTTTCAAATCTATTCAGGGGTCAGAAGACATTTTCTCTGCACTGAAAATAGAGCTAGGAAATGTACAAGTCTGTTAGCTTAACAGGTAGAGCAAGGCATTAACCCTAACCGGGGTTAGGGGTTCGATTCCCACTGGGGCCACTCATGGAAACAATGTATGCACTCTCTCACACATTTGGATACAAGCGTACACTTGTTTCTGAATATAGCACTGATGTTGGGAATGTTGGTCTGGTTATCACGATAGTGTGATACAATTTGAATAATGTTTCACTATCTGAAAGGCTGTGTTCGTATGGTGTTGATTTATCGGGCTGTTTTTGCCTGCGTTAGTATTATTTATTTTATGAAATACTAGTTTCTATTTTTTATTTTTAAATACGTTTCTGTTGATTTGATTAGTCAAACGGTCAATTAGTCAAAACCAACAGAAAAGCATTTATTACTCATATATTTTCATAATTAGTAGTATTAGTATATACAAAGTATAGAGTAGACAATATAGACATTATTCGTCAATACAGCCCAAACCAAGGACACACCTCGAGGGTCTCCCGTCTCCACAGTGAAACCCCCCTGACGACGCTCCCCTAGCAACAGGCGTGTTCCCCTGTCAACAGTTAGCTCCCCAAAGCCTACTACACCACCCAGCCTACAGTCAGACCAGGTAAACACCACCTACTACACCACCCAGCCTACAGTCAGACCAGGTAAACACCACCTACTACACCATCAGGCCTACAGTCAGACCAGGTAAACACCCGAGTCGACTCCAATTTCAAAACAAACAACAAAGCTGTTGTTTTGAGCATCAACAAACGTTTGGAACAGAATCACGATTGTAAAGTGTAGGACTACTCTAAATGTCCTCAAACATACCAAGCTTTCCCCACAAATACGCTCCTATCTATTCGTGCATTTAAATTGCAACGCTGTCGTTTTGAGAATCAACACATATTTGGAAAACAGAATCACAATTGTCAAGTGCATCGAAATGTATTCACACAAACCCACACACCGAGATGAACAACAAGCCCACTCATTGTAGAACAGATCCATGAGACTCATCGTACAACATCTTGGACCTGGACCAGAAAGGTTGGAGGAGGAGTCCTTGTTCAATTCAGACCTAGATATCCACAATACGTGGCATAGTTGTTCAGTACCACCGTAGAACTGAACCAATACAGCACATCAGGAAGTGTGGGTTAGCTCAAAAACACAACCTGCTAATACTTAGTCCACCAGGCCAACTTGGGATTATCTTAGCTTCTTGGATGTTGGTTCCAAGACAGAGACGGTGTCGCTAATGCTAACATCCTGGTTGCCATGGATACCCAGCCCACTGGCAGCCATTACTGGACCCAGCTCAAGTCTGCCCAAATCTGGTAACTGGGCAACCGGGAAACAAATAGGCCTACCAGTTGCCCAGGGTTACAGAATCTGGACCATAAAAATTAGGTCTGGTCGTCTTGGTTAGGGTTAAGGAGGGGGTTTGAGAGTGTGGTGGGCAATAGTTTATATAATAATGTGTCATGACATATCTCATGGCCATTTGTCAACTGTTAGCAACACTAGCTTTGAGCTGGTTGTCCGCCTGCATGCTGTGCCGTCTTATTTATAGACTCCTCTTAAAGGTTTGTGCCATGCTGTACCGTTTGACTCCACTACTGTCCAATAAACACAATTCCCTGGAGTGTGTTCAAACACAAAAATATACCATACTTTATGATGACTGTAAACATTGGATGCACCTGCCCTGGCAAGTGCAGGGCTTTAGAAGCTGCACCTTGAAAGCCTTTTGACAGTTGATGTATTGCTGACAGGTAACCTTTTAATTGGATATTGGCAGCCTATTATTGGAAAACCAATCCCCCCCCCCCCCCCCCCCCCCCCCCCCCCCCCCCCCCCCCCCCCCCCCCTCTTTTTTTTTTTTTGTTTTGGGGTTTTTT
>OOFB01020030.1:7656-23049 GCA_900323305.1 Trachyrincus murrayi
TCCTTGCCCATACTTTCTCTGATGGGTCTGGCAGACGCAGCACTTTCAAAGCGGAGCAGAGGTGGGGTCGCAGAACGCTAAATGGACGTTGGAAGGCTTATGGAAAGAGCAATGGGCACCAATATCAGCAGCATCAGCAGCCCTCTCTTACCTTTGTGTGACCCCCATCTTATCGTCCTCGGTGACCAAACCACTTGAATTATTTGGCTATTATATAGCATAAGTCCTGTGATTCTATTCTATTCCATTTTTTCTGATGACTACTAACATCCCAGATGTTTTTGTCCCACTCACATGTATTCTCTATAGCCAGTGGAGGACTTCCATTGTTGCACAAAGCACACCATTTACATGAATTCCCTTAGGGGAATATGAAATAATCTAACAGATATGTTCTGTGCTCTATCTCTCTATCTCAGTTTCCCACACAGATCCTTATCTACAGACCCACCATGCTGTCCAACAACTGTCTTTTCTGCTGTTGTATTCTCTCCTGGCAGAACATAGGCCCTGTTTACACGAGATAAATACTGTAACTAGATTCAAAAACTCATCTGTTTACATGAAAGCCACAACGCTCTCACAACCGTCTCAGCATGGTGACACATAGGGGCAGTGTACGAGAGGTCTGATATGTGCATGCACATACAGGTTTCAGGTTTGTACCACATACATGATTTGCACAATCTCTTAGACTGGGCGGAGACATTTGCATATGACACCCCCTTACTTTTTATTAGTTGACGTCCGGTGATGTATGAGCTAAGCACGTGACAACACCAGTCTATTGTAGTATAGAGACAACACCAACCTACTGCCTCTGGAGGTAGTTTTCACAATGGTTCTATGACCATTCTCGACTGTTTAGACAGAGAAAACATCTCTTTGCATCGCAATCTCGCTGTTTTCAATTTGCGATTGCGACTCAATCTTGCCGTTTTTATTTTCTTTCGTATGAAAATGTTACTTCCCCTACAGGGACGAGCAAAGCTCCCTCAACTGGAGAGGCCTCCAGGCATCCTCAGTCTTTTCCTGTGTGTTAGTTTGGCGTACACAGCAGTTTGACGGGAGCAGAGAGAGGACAATTTTGTCAAACCACGGTGGAAAAAAATGGATGCGTGTGTGATGGGGGAGTTAAAGTAGAATGTCAATGTCAGTTTGGGCCACAGCTTTTCTGGAGAATGTGGTAGTAAAGTATTAGGAATGGTATACTAATACTACTACTATACTAGTATACTACACTAATAGTATTAGGACTCAACAGTGACTTTGGAAAACATATACTTCAATAGAAGTTTTCTTTTACTAATCTGAGGAAGAATTAAAAAAACGCATCACCTAACAATGATTTATTACTTGAAATCAATTGTATTGTGAACCATGTCCTATTATTTCCTCTGTGATCTTTAGGTTATAATATGTGTGATCGCAATAACACCGCTGATTAGAGAACAATGGCCGTAAGGACGTCTGGCCGTGATGGATGTCTAATTAAGGTCTGACTTCAAGCGGTTCCACATGAAAGTTTTTTTTTCCAAAGAGTTTGCGGGGGTCTTATAGTTCAACCCTTCTTATGTGGCTTTATTTGCTCAAAGGCGGCGAGTTTAGAGGGAGTGTGAGGAAGTAGCCCAGGAGAGAGAACGGCGAGGTGTTAATGAGTTATGTAACTTCCCCCAACGCCGTGATATCCTCTGATGTAGCACCAGCCCCACATTCTCAAGGACTTAGGGTCTAATCCACAGATGGGTGTGAGATTTGCAGGTAGACAGGCTGGAATTTTGATGTGACAGCTCTGTTTTCTCAGCCCAAGCCAACGGGAGCTTTGGTGGTGTTAGTATAGGCTTCTGAAGGATGGTGTTAGTATAGGCTTCTCAGACGATGAAAGATAGCGGATGTGTCTTTTGTTTTGATGTCTTTCTCATCATTTCGTATTTGGGCAATTATTGTCGTATTCTTGTTGTGTAATTGCAATTGTCAATTAAACCAAATCAAAATCAAAAGTGTTGAATTGAATATGAATCGAATCTCGAAGGCAAGAAATGAATACAAATGATGGGGATTTCCTAAAAAAAAAATTCTTGCATCAATTATTTCTTTAAGATTTTAAAATTGGTCAACTTATTTTTGGAATTACACCACTAATGTGTGACGGTATGGTTTTTTTTTTATAGCTGACTCATCTCAGAGTTAGTCAGATTATTCAATTTCCAGAGGGTATAGATAAGTATGTTTTGATTATCCTCAAACTACCCTTCACACTGCCAGTCATAGTCCTTGTGTCACAAAATACTAAATTCAGAAGGGGTCAAACTTTCCTCAGTTGAAGTTTGATGTTCACGTAGGTTAGTGCATCTAGCAACCCATATTCTTTTGTCACCTCCACTCCCTAACCAGTTATTTGTTTTTTTCCATCTTCACTTTCCAAAGGTGTTGCAGGATCTCCATCCTCTCAAATTTAATAAATCATAACCTTCTGAGGATTTTTTCATGTCCGCTTCGGGACCCCCATCCCCTGTGGTGTTAATGGAAGGGGATGGGGAGCCTTGTGTGAGGCGGTCGGGGGGCCCCCCTCCCCACCTCCATCCGTGGGGCTGCATGCATGGCACGTTGGGCCTGCCAGAGAAAATAAAGTTCACTAGATCACAGTTCACTCTAGCCCTGAACGTAATCAGTCAGTGGAGGGGCCTGTCTATCTGTCTCTCAGGCCCCGTGACAGCTGCCCGGGCTGTTTAATGTGCACAGATCAGTGGTCGTCAAGAGCGCCCTGTGTGACAGCCTCTAAACGAGGACTTTAAATTAGTTCCATGGGTGGCAGAGTATTTCAATTGAGCACCCCCCCCCACCCCCACACACACACACATACACACACACACACACACACACACACACAGACATACACACACACAACCAATCAAACCAACTCTGCACACACACACACACACACACACACACACACGCAGTAAGATATTATTCTAGTCTGTAAGGCCTTGTGTGCACCACCTTGGGCCACACACACAAGCCTCTAACTGATTGCGACAACCTCTTACTAGTGATTCTGCCTGAGGACCTTTGTGTTAAGTATACTAAACGTGTAACTTTTAAACACACAACTCTCACCAGGGAGGCTAACCTTCATACAAAGAGGATGCACAAGAAAAACTAAGACAGGGAGTACAGGTGACTGTCCTAAATGAGAACAACCAGTAGTTTTATTTTTAAGATAAACCCAAGTTGTACAGAAACAAACTAAATGACAAATACCTTCAAGCAGTTGATCAGCAACCGCCAGGCGTCCTCATCTGGGGGCAGGGAAAAAGGAAGACCTCCACTAGTGCTCAGTCTCCCCTTTTATCCCCCTCAGGAGGATAAAGCCATGACCATATATGGTAACACAATTAGTACAGCTCATTCTGATAACATACAGGAACAACATATAGGAAAAACATACATGGGTTTTACTCCCCCCCCCCATCCCTCCTCAACCCTCCGTTCTTCTTTGGTGTGGCAGGTCTTCTTTATTTTGGCTGGATCCGCAACAACACACAAACACACACACACACACACACACACACACACACACACACTCACATGAACACACACACAAACATACAAACACACACTCACATGAACACACACACACACACACACACACACACACACAGGACCACCACAAAAATCCATCCCTCTTACACACCCTTCTCTTCTCCCATACCTTGACTGTCACTGCAAAGCACACTCTGTGATTACATATCATTAGTGTCTCTCTGGCTGCCTGCCGCTCCTGTCTGTCTGTCTGTCACAGGGCTTCTCCTGTCTCACTCTTTACTGACTCTTTACTCGCCACTGATTGGAGATTGAGACGTTCAATATCAAGAGGACAATTGCAATCCATCCATTTGACGGAGTGAGCGCATGTTCGGATCCTTCTAGGGTATTAAGAGGAGCACGATATGAGTGCAGTGCTATTTTTCTCCCCCTTGAAAAAAATACGCTTCGCACCTACCCTGTTAAATCGAGTGTAATTAAATGGAAGATCATAACATTAGGAATTAAATGGCGGTAATGGACGTCTTCTTCATCATTAGTCCTGGCCAACATTGTCTTTACAATATCACTCCAAGTAATCTTCTGTAATCTAGGATTACATTGGGTAGAAAAGGAGAAAGAGGCCATCCATCTTCTTTTAAGGGTTATAATCCTTTCATGGAATGGACTGGATTATTTCCCTGTGTTGGGCTTTATGATCGGCACTTCATTCCTTTTGGAGGTTCACTGCCAGCGCCTTTGGAGTTTTTCTGTGCCGGTATTTTCCCCCCCCGCCCCGCCTGCTCCATCTCCCCCTCTGCCAAGAGAAGCTTGATTTATCGTTATAATTTGACCAGTTAAGGCAACAGTGTGCCAAAATTCCAAGATTAAGTGCCAATGTCTGCTCTGACAGGGGGTTCTTGTTGCAAATTTTACATGATCTATGGTGTGAATACCGCTTCCCCCATGATCCACCATGCCACTTGTGGAGACAGGGAAGTGAAAAATTGTGTGTACATCGAACCGCCAAATAACTTTAGCCATATTTGGCACACTGCTCAAAAACCCTCAAAAGTCATATTTGACTTCATGACGGATGCCTTCGCACGAGACTTGAGAGAGGAAAATGACACCTCCTCTGCCCAATTTACTAAATCCGTTAAACATTTATTAAATAAAATCCATACGGTTGTTCTGACACTTGTCAGAACGGTTGTTCTGACAAGTGTTGTCGAAACTATGCTTGTTTGACGGCTAGAAACTGTATTTAAACAGAAAGGGGGAAAGGAAAGAAACATACATAGTGACAAAGACACAAGTGTAGGACATCTGTGGTAGGTAGACTGAGATAATATACTGGTAGTATGTGTTGATATACTGGTAGGAGATAATGTTATACTAGTAGGTTGTAATGATATACTGGTAGGATATATAATGTTATACTGGTAGACTGTGATAACAGACTGGTAGGCCGTCTTGATATACTGGTAGGCTGTGATATTAGACTGGTAGGCTGTGATAATAGAATGGTAGGCCGTCTTGACAGACTGGTAGGCTGTGATAATAGACTGGTAGACTGTGATAATAGACTGGTAGGCTGTGATAATAGACTGGTAGGCTGTGATAACAGACTGGTAGGCTGTGATAATAGACTGGTAGACTGATAACAGACTGGTAGGCTGTGATAATAGACTGGTAGACTGTGATCATAGACTGGTAGTCTGTGATAACAGACTGGTAGGCCGTCTTGATAGACTGGTAGATTGTGATAACAGACTGGTAGGCTGTGATAATAGACTGGTAGACTGTGATAACAGACTGGTAGGCTGTGATAATAGACTGGTAGACTGTGATAATAGACTGGTAGGCTGTGATAACAGACTGGTAGGCCGTCTTAATAGACTGGTAAACTGTGACAACAGACTGGTAGGCTGTGGTAACAGACCAGTAGGCTGTGATAATAGACTGGTAGGCTGTGATAATAGACGGTAGTTTGTATTGACCGACACCTTGCCTTATGGCACATCTGGATATCATTAACATGCATGGCTCGTTCCTCATGGCGGTGGCCTCTTTTCACCCAACTCATCTGTTATTCCTCGCTCTGCTAACAGACACGAGATAACCTTAACCGTGGCGCTACAATAGCTCTTCTCTGCTCAGGATCAGCTTTTTCCATTCACAAATTGAAATCAATCAATCTCCCTCCGTATGACGTCCATGTTGGATTATTTTTTTTAAATACAAGCAAAATTTCAACTAAAGAAAGCAAAAAATTTAAATGTTTGAAGTGTATACTGTGTTTTTTCTTTTTTAAACAAATGGCCAGCATGCCTTTGAAATATTTGTACACAGGTGGGGCTGTACTGCACTGTTGTACTGACAAAGCCTCACTGTCAAATCAAATCCTGCAAAGCATTCATTTTTGTGAGGTAATTGTTGCCCGTAGATAGTCAAAGGGAGGTGAACAGAAGCACTTTGAAGACACTGAGAGGTTTTTCTTTCTTGCGAGACTTCTAAAGGCATGCTACACTGGGGGGTGATCAGTGCTATACCCCTTGCTTGTAACTCTGGCATGCCAGCATCCCTTTGAACCTCTGTTTTAAAGCATCCATATTCGTCAAAACCATTTTCATTCCTTGCCCTTCCACATACAAGCACTTGTATCCAGTGGCTTTAAGTTGTGACTAAATGTAAAACTTTTGCAACATTTTCTTAATTGGC
This sequence comes from Trachyrincus murrayi, assembly GCA_900323305.1. Classification (NCBI taxonomy): domain Eukaryota; kingdom Metazoa; phylum Chordata; class Actinopteri; order Gadiformes; family Macrouridae; genus Trachyrincus; species Trachyrincus murrayi. Next base: position 13,906 of record OOFB01020030.1, read on the forward strand.
AAGGGGATTCTACAACAGGGTTTTATGTGAACCCCTGAGATATTTTGAGTTGCTTATACTACAAAATGACAATTTGCCAAGTGCTCTATAGACTACATCTATGTTGAGGTACATACCTTACCTTTACATTCCAGTTTTACTTCCTCCTAGCAACTTTCGTTTTCTCTTCATTCTATTCGTGCTGCAGGCGTGTGCATGTAGGCCCGCAGGAGCGCATGTCATCACGTCGCATGGGATGTCGCATGGGATGTCTCTGCAACTCTGCGACACTCAGATGACTTCCCACAGCGACACAGACATTAAATAGACACCTCTGTTTCCTATGACCATCTGTCCCCCTATTCTCACTGTCATGACAGTTATAAATGATGTGCGCGTTACGAACAGAGATGATGACAAAGATCTGTAGAATACACAAGTATCTAAAGTGGTCAAAAAATCTATTATTGCTACAAAAAAGGTATGGATACATATATATATATATGCTTTTCACTTGATGTGTACTTAATGTTGTTTTTCCCTGGCCATAACAGCTGTATCTGAGGTAAAGCAATGTAGTTTACTGTTAATTATGTTGTAATCAACAAAGATACACATGAGACATGCTTGTTGTCTTTCCTCTATGGCTCCAGCATGGCCGGTGGTAAAGAGAATGGCTGTGACAGTGTTATACAGCTGGGACCAACAGCAACGTGTTTAAGCAGCTCTGCATTATGCTGCCCTGTTGGATTTATAAAGAAGAATCTGGAGCTGCAGATCCATCTCTGCCACTGCAATTACCCATCAGTCTTCACACAAACACACACACACACACACACACACACACACTAGATAAACACACACACACACACACACACACACACACATATATATGTATACTGACTCACACAAGCAGGTGTTCACTCACACTACACAGACTCATGTGTGCATACACACATGAACAGACGCAGTGTGTTCACAATGTGTACACAATGTTAACAATAAAAGCACACTCAGCCTTAACCAAACAACACACACACACACACACACACACCAGACTCATTTCCAGGAGGGTTGACCCTGATAGGGATGAATGCACCACAACCTCCTAACCTTCCCAGGCAGTGTGACAAAGCTACTCTATTTAGATAGAGCGGGATGTGGATGGAGAAGCATGCAATGTCACGTCAAGTCATATTGCTTGACAACCTCTGACACCTGCTATATTACTGTTTGTTGGGCAGACGCGCTCTTCCCTTGCAAAGACAACTCTCAATCACAATGCGCCACCCTGATCCCAGGTATCAAATAAAGATGCTCATTTGAAGCTATACACAGTGCACTACGCTGGTTCTACTCATGGCAGTAAAAGTACACAGCGCTTTTTTTTTTCTTCCCAAGTTCCAAATAAAGCAATTACTTCTGGACTGAGATGAGTTGGCCCCAATATATACAGTAGATATAGATATTTATATCTATAGATGTATTAAAATATAATATATAGATAGAACATAATGGAGCTGCCAACCCTGACCAGTAGTAAGTATGGTGCTCTCATCATCATCATCATCATCATCATCATCATCATCATGGGGATATATAAAAAGGCTTTACATCATCTGTCCACAAATTATATTTGATAAAGACCTTGTATTCAATGTATATTATTCAATATATACTCAATGTATGTAGGTATTATGTATTCATCAATGCACAATAGAGCAGAAGAGAGCACTCAAATTCTCTACTCTTAAATCTTACCTACAGGACCTTTAAAGCTTGACATGCGTGTGACAGACAGCCCTCAACACTCCCCACAGAGAGAGAGGGAGGGATGGGACACTAGAGAGCACGGCGGTCCTCTGCGTACGGAAGAGTTGCTCAGTGGCAGCTGCGGTGGTGGTGACCCGTCCTCATCGGCACCCTGAGAGACCCTGTGAGAAACTGAGCTTCCACCTCCCTCCACCACCTCCGCAGCGGTGATCTGGGATAAGCCAGTTTAATACCAACCCCTTCAAACACGGTGCCAGCGCGAGTCAAAGGTTAATGAAAGGGCAGCTGTTTGGGAAGATGAAGACATTGGCAGCAGGGAGAACTAGAGGGATTAGCCCCGCTCTCATATCAAAGGCATCCCCGAGCAAGCCGGGGCTCAACCGCAGCTTTGCGTGGACTATACCCGTCTCCTGTCATAGAGCGACCGGGGTCCAACAGGAGGGCTTGTTGGGCTGATTTGCCTCTTCTCTAGGCCCCTCCTACGTCCTACACGGATATATATTGCCTACTATTGACATTTACGGCGTGCTATGTTACTCATTAGCAAGCAGGATCAAATTCAATAGGAAAGAAAAAGCTTATTGATTTTCAAATGAAATGTCAATGAGAGTGTTTATGGGTTTTATTACTATGGCGGCAAGGGACTGTCCGCAATATTGAGTGACAAGAAGGCAGAAGAACTTTTGGATCCCTGCAAAAATTGTTTTAAATAGTTGCATTCTTGCTGCTGACTAAACAGTGCAATCAACATCAACCCTCAGCGTTTCATTTAGTATTTAGTATTTCGTTTTTTTTCCAGTGGGCAGTGTTTGAAACTTGTTTGGAGCCCATCGAGTCACGGCGTAATAGAAAAGAGCTCTTACCACAGCAAATGTGTACAGTATAATCAGCCTTTTTCTCTTCAGAAATGGAACAGGGTGGACATTGGCCACTGGTCCTTGAAATTACTATTTTGTTGTCCAATTATCCCCGACACAACTGAACGATGCATTGCGACCACGTAGCGAACTCGTTCGCCGACCTCCCGTTAGAATCCTCTTCCTTTTAGGTTCACTCTCCATCTGCAATTAAAGTATTTCAATATTTCAGGGAGTTTGCGGTTATGGCAGTAGTTTATACTAACTCAGCGAATGCACAGGATTCACTTCCTGTGGAGACATTGAAGTTATTATCAGTAGTAATGAAACCACTAACGAAAAAAAAACGCACTAGGAACCAGCTGCCTATGAAATTATGTCCATTATGTTAATAACATCATCACTTCTGACACACTGTGGCCATTTTGAAGTGAGCCACACAACAGTTTTGTCTTTCTAATGCTAACGGGACAACTGCAGGGAAGATTTTACTTCCTGTATTGGTAAATAGGTTGGAAGCTGCAGGCCAGCATGCAGAATCCATTATGATTCCATTTAGCTGCTCAAGGAAAAATCTATACAACCCTATCTATATATAGTTACGATTCAGCCTTCTAAATAATACAGATGTAGCAATTGTAAGGACCATTTTTTTAGGCGATTGCCTGGACAAAGGTTGTATGAAGGTTGTTTATATGATTTATTTCCAGCTTGGAACCACAGAAAGAGTACTGCATAAATGAAACATTAAGTGTTTAAATGCCATATATTGGGGAGCAGTTCTGCGCTACACTGTGGCTGAAATACCTTTTTTTTAAACAGACTTAGTCTTAGACTGGGTAGGAAATGTATTGTTCAAAGTGTTTCTTTTTAAATTTTTATGCCTTATACATTTTTGGTTTATTTTCTATCCATCATCGTTTGCTTGCTATATTTTGGTTATTTTTGGATTCAGGGATGAATCAGTAATTGAGCTACTCCTTTCTTTTTTTTAAATTGCTAGTTTCAGGTCTGTACCGTTCATTTTGTGTTGGATTTCACTTCTTTATTGTTGTTTTTTTAATTCTCCATTTGTTTTGCTTTTCTCATATTAGACATGACATATTGTTGTCTCCTGGAAAGAAAGCAAATACATTTATGAGCCAGTGTCTTCAGTGTGTGTGTGTGTGTGTGTGTGTGTGTGTGTGTGTGTGTGTGAGAGAGAGAGAGAGAGAGAGAGAGAGAGAGAGAGAGAGAGAGAGAGAGAGCATTATGTGTACCCAGTTGGAGGAGAAATCTCATAAAGTTGAATAACACCCCAGCCCTTACGATATATACTTACCTAAATCTACAATCGCTTCCTAATCAAAGAAGATGCAAAATCAGTGCTTATAGAGGCGAGGTCCACTCTACAACTTCAAATCTGTAATGGTGTTAGTGCTATCTCGGGGGGTGGGGGTGTAAATGATTTAAAAAGCGGAGAATTCTGATCACCAGACACCAGAGTGCTGATGGTAAATATTAACATCTGAATGATCTTACCATCAATAGGCCCTCTCCTTGTGGAAGTGGGGAGGATGTTTGCATGCACAACCTGCATTAGCAATAACGCTTGCCGTCTCCGCTGTGCCTTCAGCTCAACCACTATACCAAATAAACAATATAGAGAAAGAAGTTTACACATAGAGAGAATGTAAATTATGATAATACAATGCATTAAACATTTTGTATATTCATCTCATGATTTGAACCGACTTAACACTCGTCACTGTTGTTGTGTTGTTATTATATTATTATTATTATATTATTATTATTATTACTCTAAAGCAGTACAGCATTGCACAAATCCACTGAATGGAATGATATATCGTATGCCTGTTCTTCTAGGAATCTCAATCTGACTCCAACCAATGAAAAAGAAGAAGTGTGTCGTGGAAGATGGATATGTGTTTTGATAAATTTTGGCCCCAGTACGGTGACATTTAGAAAAAGAAAAAAGTACATTCCCAGAGGGGCAATTTGAAAGAACCCGAGGGTTGCAATGTGCCTCCCTGTAATGTCTCGGAGAAGTGACAAACAATACACACAGAGGCGCTCCCACACACACACACACACACACACACACACCACCTGACATTTCCACTGGGCTGTCTAATTGATAAGCTTGCTTTGCTTGGTCTGACATTGGTATTCATGTTTCCCAATAATGGCTGAACAACTGCCAACAAGGCGCCAATTTTATTTAAAAAAAATGTTGTATGCAAATATTTGGTAAATGATGGATGTATGGCTGCTGCATTGGGATGGATGGATGAGTTTGTTTTTCTGTGTAGGCATAGTGTAAATATAGCATAGTGTGGATGTGTTAAGCACTTCAACAACATGGTAGTTGTTGTGGTGTGAGCTGAGCGGGAAGCCTTCCTCTTGGGGTCAGCCCATTGGCTGAGGTCCCACAGCTGCCGCCACCATATTTGGCATTTCCCATGTGTGATGTAGCGGATTAGCAGGGTCAATCAGACTGCTTTGGTCATCATCGTGATGAAGAATCATTCAGCACACATGTGGATGTGGTTGTGGATGTCTTATACAGACAATTCACACAATTCATCATGCTCTCCTATAGTGGAGCTCTGCCCACCCAGTTATAATTCTCTGAATGCACCTAGGTTATCTGGCGATGGTGGGGGTATTGCAGCTGTTTTTCCAAATACGGGTTTTGTTAATGAATTCTCTGAGTTACTGTCCTCTCTTGTGCTTAAATTTGATAGGGCCTTTATAGTTGGTGACTTTAACATTCATATTCATATTCCTTCTAACTCATTTGCCACACATTTTTTAAACATTTCAAATTCCTTGAACCTTGTGCAGCACGTCTCTGGCCCCACACACACTCTTGATTTATGTCATGTCTCTTAATTCCCTGAATAAGATTGGTTTTGTCTCTGACCATAAATGTATTACCTTTGACACACCCTTACTACCTACTGCAATAACCCAGAAGCACTCTTGCATCTTTAATGAGCAGTCCGTAGCTGCATTTTTCAAGCTACTTCTCTAGTCTCCTCACTTTGCTAATATTAATGACCAAGTTAGTTGGTTTAATGATTTGTGTACATTTCCGCTCCATACACTTGCAGGCTGTCCCAGTTATAAATACAACCCCTTGGGTCAATGATCAGACAACACAGTAGGGAATATAGGAAGGCCGAACGGAGATGGAAAAAATCTAAACTTGAAGTTCACCACCTACATATTTAGTTTCCGGCTTGATTACTAGTAATAAGCACAACCCAAGGTTCCTCTTTAGTACTATTAACCAGCTTGAAAATCCTTCTCTTCCTGCCATTCCCGTTTCATCTTCTAATGACGAAAAAGTCTTATCTTTTTTTGTTGGCAAGATCGATGCTCTGCATTAAAATTTTCCCCTGACTGTTTATCCCTCCGCCCCACTCAGCCTTCCTATTTTATTGTCTGAATTTGCTCCTATCTCCCTGCAGATACTTTTAAACACTGTTGCTCATATGCTTCCCTCCTCCGGTCGCTGTGATACAGTTCCCACAAAATGTCTAAAATAGGTCCCAGTCTGCTCTCTATTATCAACTGCTCCATCATATCTGGGTCCGTACCTAACCACTTTAAAATTGCCAGTGTTCAGTCACTTCTCTTGACCCAGCCCAGCTAGATAATTATCTACCAATTTCCAAGCTACCATTTTTATCCAAAATCCTAGAAAAAATCATTACTGACCAAATCCTGAAGTTGGTTGAGGTTCATAAAATCTTTGATAAATTCCAATACGGCTTTCGCCACAAACAGCACTGAAACCGTATTACAAAGGTACATTGTTATGCATAATGACATTCTTATGTATGCGGACAAAGGTGAATACTCCATTCTCATTCTTCTTGATTTGACTGCTGCGTTTGACACCATTGATCATGGCATTTTACTTGATCGGTTGCATAACTGGGTTGGCATTTCTGGTACAGCTTTAGACTGGTTCCATTCTTATTTGTATAATAGATATTTTAATGTTTGTATCAATAATCATGTGACTTCCTCAGCTCCCCTGCTGTGCGGAGTACCCCATGGGTCGGCCCTTGGACCAATCATTTTCTCATTGTACATGCTTCCTCTGGGTCATTTGTTCAGCAGCTTCCAAGACGTGTCATATCACATGATTGCATAGAAACCACCAAAGATTGGCTAGCTCTTAATTTCCTCCACCTAAACCCTGAAAAAACTGAAATTATTTTAAATGGACCTGATAACTTTGCCACTGCAGTTGTTCCGTTGCGTATTGGTCCATTTCACTCTCATATCAATTCCACCGCTAAGAATCTTGGTATCACCTTTGATCAGTATTTGACCTTTGACCATCATGTTACTAAGCTCATCTAGTCCTATTTTCTTCAGCTAAGAAATATTGCAAAAATCTGATGTATCCTGTCTTCTCCGGATGTTGAACTATTGATTCACACTGTCATTTTCTCCCGTCTAGATTATTGTAATTCCCTCTACACGTGCCTTAGTCAAGCTGCTCTAAACCGCTTACAGTTGGTTCAAAATGCAGCCGCCAGGCTATTAAGTAGAACTAGCTGTCTGTCCCTGGCTTCCTGTAAAATATCCTGCTGATTACATATAAGGCACTGCATGACCTTGCCCCCAGTTACATCTCTGATCTCCTCATTATTCATTCCACTTCTCGACCACTCCGATCCTCAAATCTCTGCCTTTTATCCATTCCTCCCTCCAATCGCACAACAAAAGGTGATCGCGCCTTTGCCGTCTTAGCCCCAACCCTCTGGAATCATCCTCCCCAACCTATCAGATTTGCTAAATCTAAATTTTAAGCGACTTCTAAAACGCAATTTTATAGGTAAGCCTTCCTTTAAATCTCCATCTCTGTCTTATCTTCAGGTTTGTTTTAGTTTGGCCTGTCTCTCACTGTGCAGTGTTTTTTATTTTATATTTTATACTGTAATACATGTTTACCTTAATTACTTATTCATTTGTATTTTTGTGTGTGTGTGTGTGTGTGTGTGTGTGAAGAACTTTGTAACTATGTGTTTTAAAAAGTGCTATATAAATAAAGCTCACTTACTTACTTACTTATCTATATACTCGGAAGGTGAAGATTGGTCAGGCAGATGATGGTGGAAGGTATAGAAAGAAAAAAAAAGCTGAACAAAATGAACTGTATTTTTAATCTTTTTTTAAAAACCCTCCGGCATAGAAATCCTCCATGCTTCTTCCCATCGACTGTGCTTCACTGGGGCATGTGATGGGAGAGTCTTCTGCAGTGTCCCAAGGCAACAGATCTTTCAGAGATGACAGGCCACAAGTTCCATTTTTATTATGATTTATTCAAGCCAGCCAGTTTTCTGTAATGGAAATTCATTTGAATCAACGCCTCTGTGCAGAGCCAGTGGAGAGCCACACTGGCCAACTGTGTGAGTCAGACAGACGCATGGGAAATCGGACCCATTTGCCAAAACTGAACCTTTCCTCATTTTTTTTCTCTCCTTGCTTAATGCAAACAGCCACTGTATATTGGAATCTGTGAATGAATAAATACAACAAAGAAATAACTAATTGTTTTGTCTTTATTGTTATTTGCTATTGCTTCTATCATTTTGTCATTTAAATAGTATGGTTTAGAACTGGTCACATGACCAAATAGTAATGACCACAATAAATCTCAAAACCTTTTTATTCTGACAACTTGGAGAAAAAAAAGAAACATAGCGCTAGGAAGCCTTATTTAAGGATACATTGTTCACTTGCCATAAAATGTGTTGACTTTTCTGTTCTTAAAAAGGGGATCCAAAAAAGCAGATTATTTCAGGGCATTATAGGTTGACAGAATGAAATATTAGCCGGTACCTCTCCAGGGAGCACATGCTACTGAAGGGGACATCGTGTGAAAGTCTCACTTCTCGCAGCTTTCTTCCGGGGACTTTGTGTTTTGGCGACAGCCCTGTCAAAATTACGATGAATATGTGTATTTAATGTAGTTTACAACACTACAAGGATAAACATACTCCTGGTGGTGGGTAAAAAAAGAGTTTGAGATTACCTTTAGTTTTACATTCAGTTTTGGAAAACCACTTAGAATAAAACAATAGCTCACCATTTAGGTTGTACGTACTTGTACAACCTAATATAAATATGTACCCGTTTATTTGCGTAATGCTGAAAAAGAGGTGTTGAGAGGTTGTGATAGAAACGTAATATCCTTGTTCCTCTTATTAATATTCTTCTCATTATCATGCAGCAACTCCCAGCCCTGAGCCCTCTCTGTTTCCGAGCTCCATGTTTGGCATTGGCAGCATGGAGACATCAGAGCCAAGAGCTGTGAGACAAGCCAGTAAATGTCAAGTGACAAAATGTGAACTCTAGGCAGCATAAAGATGCACAGCTGTCCGCACAACCATTTTGTATACATGTGACAAATGTATCATCACAATGTCAGGCAGGTCATCTATTATTTATTCAAAACCTGTGTGTGTGTGTATGTGTGTGTGCATGTGTTTGTGTGTGTGCCTGTCACTGG
>OOFB01020040.1:5589-19428 GCA_900323305.1 Trachyrincus murrayi
CACAGTCCGGTGCGGTTCAGCTTCAGCCATCGCAGGCTGCTCATAGACTTCACATGTTCCGGGAAATAACCGCCCTATAGGAGGAAGGAAAGGAGTTACGACTTTGGAATTACACTATTACTATGAATACACAACTCCCCTGGTTGTCAGTGAATACATAACTTAGTGAATACATAACTTAACTTAGTGAATACATAACTCAGTGAATACATAACTTAACTTAGTGAATACATAACTTAGTGAATACATAACTTAACTTAGTGAATACATAACTTAACTTAGTGAATACATAACTCAGTGAATACATAACTCAGTGAATACATAACTTAACTTAGTGAATACATAACTTAGTGAATACATAACTTAACTTAGTGAATACATAACTCAGTGAATACATAACTTAGTGAATACATAACTTAACTTAGTGAATACATAACTTAGTGAATACATAACTTAACTTAGTGAATACATAACTCAGTGAATACATAACTCAGTGAATACATAACTTAACTCAGTGAATACATAACTTACTGAATACATAACTCAGTGAATACATAACTTAACTTAGTGAATACATAACTTAGTGAATACATAAGGGTCAACTTGATGCTGTCCAGGCCAGCTGTCATTACTGTGACCTGCTTTTCTGATCCCCGAGGCTGGCTGCCAAAAGCAGGCTCAAGTAGGTTCTGATCAACACTAGCCAGCAGCTGTGATAACATCTGTGATGACATCTGTAATAACATCTGTGATGACATCTGTAATAACATCTGTGATGACATCTGTAATAACATCTGTGATGACATCTGTAATAACATCTGTAATAACATCTGTGATGACATGAGTCATACATTACAACACAACACTATGGTTGTCTGGTGTCTTATCAACTCGGACGTCGACATGACTGAACTTCTTGTGAGGAGAGCTGTGTAACGTCCAGGACCAGGACCAGGACCGTCCGGTCTACATGAGACCCGGTCCGTCTACATGAGACCCGGTCCGTCTACACGAGAACCGGTCCGGTCTACACGAGACCCGGTCCGGTCTACATGAGACCCGGTCTGGTTCGGCCATGTCCTGTATGACAGCCGGCTAACGCCCAAAGCTAGCGGGCTAACCACTTAGCATGGGCTAGCGTCGGTGTAACTAGCAGTGCTCGGCAGGCTCGGCTACTAAGCTAACACATTAGATATATATATATATATATATTCCTTGTTATTGATATTAAATCCCAGCCCGGGCTGCTTACTTACTTTGAAGTCGTTCCCACTGAGGTCCACTCCCCGTATGAAGGGGAGAACTCCGGTGGACGCCATGGTGTCTGTTAGCTTGTCTGTTAGCTTGTCTGTTAGCTTGTCTGTTAGCTCGTCGTCGCTCTGCTCTATTTTGGTCTGGTGGGATGGGCTGACGTCACACGCCCACACTGCGCCTGCGCTAATCTCAGAACCCAGAATATATATATATATATATATATGTTATATCTTTTTTTATATCTTTTATATCTATAAACCTTTTTTAACTATTTGAAAAATTGCTTTATTCAAAAGTGTGATTTGTTTAGACTACGCCTGCGTTATTAAATGACTATAAATGACTGTATACACTAAATGTCCTTTCCTGTAGTTCCTGTGGATGTAGGCTATAATGAGCACCTCCTTATTATACAGTAATAAACTGATATAAAGGGTACCACATACCATCTACGTAGGTTCATTTTCTTGAACAATGTCTGTAATATTTTTTCCAAGGTCTTTGTAAGAGACATTCTTCATGTCTGACATTCGATTGTTTGCATCCATTTATTTCATTTTCTTGCCCTGTCTCATTTCTTCATTTTTGTCTCATGCACTTGGTTTGGTTTGCATATCTTGCGTTATTATAAATAAATACATAAATAAATAAATAAATTAAATATTCTTCTTATTTATAACGACTATGTTGCATCACCGCCACACACTGGTCTGGAGTGTGAAGTGAAGTTCCTACCCCTCGAACTTTATTAAATAACCCTGTGGATTTTAAAAATTAAGAAAATATTTCCAAAGTGTTGGATTCTATCCCTATCCTACCTAGACTGTGTGTTAGTTTTCCTCTCAAATAGGCCTCATTCCTGTAGTTCTGATGGACTACATTTAGTTGGGTGCCAAATTATATTATAATGTGAATTATAATGTGAACTATGAATGACAGAAAAGCATATATACTACATCTATACTGGCTGGTTTGCAGAAAACGACTTGGTGTGTGCAGTCACTGCTTTATCGCATAGGCCTATAATAAAAGCGCGATCGTCTATAAATCTCTAAATGATGTCAAGCAATTATTATATGTCAATGAATGACTCAATACAAGGCAAATTCAACGTGTCGTTAAAACCAACGGTTTAAACATCTAATCATCTAATAAGATAATAAGATTGTGTCTTTCCCCGTAATGTCCACTGGAGGGCGCTGATGAGTCAAAGGCCCGCATACCGCAGTCACAGGTACGAGGAGGATGTTAATGGTCCAATCCAAAGATAAATATCCACTTATTACTCAATAATTGGTGAACAACCATCATTACAGGCTTTCGTGACCAGGGTTTTTGTTTTGGGACATTTCGGTAGTAATTGTTCGCTTTCCAGCTGAAAGAAAAAAAACATTACATCAATTCCACTATGGAAAATGCTACGAGATACAGTGTGCATCTGTACATTTATGACCTGTCAAGAGGAATGGCACGCAATCTCAGCCCTATCATGCTCGGTAAGTCACACATTCAGATCCTATACCTTGGAGACATTACAGGACGAGGATGGAGGATGGTTATGATGCTGATGCTGATGCTGGTGGCGCTCCGCCAGGGTGTGTGCAGACCATATATATAGATATCTATCTATACATCTATAGATGTATAGATGGATATCTATACACCTATAGATATAGATATATATCTATATCTATAGATGTGGTGGTGCAGACGTTTGGATGGATTTGCAAACTGTAGTCGATGTATTTGAGGAAGCTGCAGGAAACACGTTGTTATTACCAGGCGGCCGTGGTGGTCCAATAAGACTTGAACTAGGAAGTGCTAATAACGCGCATCTTTGTCTTTACAGGGAAACAACTTGACGGCATTTGGTATGTATCCGAAGCCATGAAAACGTGTTAATGTGTAGGCCTACATCTATTTGAATATCAAAGTAATGACATAACTTGCCCAGATTCAACCACTGGGTACCGACGCGCATTCAGATGTGCTGCAGAATAAGCTGCAACACAGTGACTTTTTTTTTTGCCTTATGTTTTGCGTTACACAAAAGCCTAGCGTGCAGCTGTGTTGTGTCTGCAGGCACACAGCTGTCGTAGTGTATGGAGACGAGTTCTTCTTCGGAGGGGTGGGCATCTCCAGCTGCTCACCGGTAAGACTTCCTCTCAGTTTAAAGTGGTGGGCATCAGTACTTAACACACAGGAGGTTGAGGCCTACTTTCTCAGTAGTCAAACGTGTTAATAATGTCAGTTGGTTTAATTTACTTACGAATAATGTACACAATGTGTCACATGGTTGCTTGGCTTAATAACGTAGGACCTACAATAACAATGTCAAACATTATTAGTATTTAAATGGTTAGTGTTTGAATAAAATGTGACTGTGTGTGTGTGTGTGTCAGGGCGGTACGATGCTGGGGCCTCCAGATACAGTGGTGGAACTTGGGGAGACCGAGGTGTCAGAAGACATCTTCATGGACTACCTATCCTCCCTAGGAGAGAACACATACAGGTCTACCTCGCTCTATCATATCTCTCTCTCTCTCTCTCTCTCTCTCTCTCTCTCTCTCTCTATCCTCCCTAGGAGAGAGCACATACAGGTCTACCTCGCTCTATCATCTCTCTCTCTCCCTCTCTCTAGAGCACACACTCATCACACACTCATGTTAAAATAGGCCTTTTGACCCTCAAGTCAGCATTAAATCCAGTGATCAAATGAGGATTTAAAGACTGAAAGAGTGTAATCCTATGCTTGACTCCATATGCATTTACCATATTTTACAAATGCCAATTTTATGAATTACAAATGTGTTGCATTTATTTAAATATATAAAAGATATGCCTCTGCAGACCACAAAGCCGTGTTGCTAACAATCATTCTTTATAGCTAATAGCTTTGTTTTTGTTCTGTAGCATAGCTTTGTCGCGAACAATGTAGCCACAATCGCTAATGTTTTTTTGTTTTTTTTCTGTTTTGTTGCAACAAGTACAAAGACGCCAAGTCATGCAAAACTAAATAAAAGAGGCCAACTGAAAGTTGTGACTTTGTGTTTTGGGCCACAGAGGCGACCGGTACCGGCTGTTTGAACACAACTGCAACACATTCACCGACGAGGTGGCCCGGTTCCTCACCGGCAACTCCATCCCGGCCTATATCACCGACCTCCCCTCCGAGGTCCTCTCCACGTGAGTCCCAGACAACTCCTCTTCTTCACTGCTGCTTCAGTAGGCTATTGTTGAAGACCAAGTTAAGAATATTACATTGATGATTTAATGCAATATTAATGATAATATTGATATAATATATCTCTGTATCTCTGTCTCTGTGTATGTATGTGTGTCTGTCTCTCTGTGTCTCTCTCTCTCTCTCTCTCTCTCTCTGTCTCTCTCTCTCTGTGTATGTATGTGTGTCTGTCTCTCTCTCTCTGTGTATGTGTGTATGTGTGTCTGTCTCTCTCTAGGCCGTTTGGTCAGATACTTCGGCCAATCCTGGACTCCATCCATATAGCCCCTCCCGGGGGGAACGTGATCAACGGGGGCCGCAACAACTAAATCAAGCGCACCCCATCTTTTTAAAGGGTTCTCCAGGTCTCCTCGTAGTCGCCAACTGGAATTCAGGATTTTAATTAATTTATTTATTTATTTGTTTCCTATTCATTTATTATTTTCGATGACCCACTCTTTTATTGGGCAAATACCTTCAACATGTGTTGACGGATGTCAGCTGATCAATACCAGCTTCAGAATCCATTGATGGGCTTGGTTACGGTCAACAAGTCTTTGTCCTTACAGTGAAGAGGACCATGGAGTTTGCATCGCTGAAGGAACGCACTAGGAAGCTGGAACTGATCAAACCGTTCATCCACATCCTTCTGGTAGCGGTTATTTAGTACTGGTTGGTAAAGAACTGTGGCTAAATGCATTCATGTTGTTTACTGATTCAGACATGTTATATGCAAGATGAAGGAGCTCCTACCCTTCGTTCCGTATCATGTTGGTTTATATGATACATCAGTGGCCATGTACAGAATCCTGTGTTACTGCAAACAGATTTTGTTACCTGGGAGATAAAGGCACAACATTCTCCATGGAATTCACACAATATTTATATCTGTATTTTGCCATGTAAAGTCTGATCGTAGATGATTCAATAATCTGAGACCCTAACTGCTATACTCTCCTGACCCCCCCTTCATCATGGTAACCGATGCTATTGTTTTATTGACATAGTGTTGTAATTGTTTAGGCCTTCACCTTCATATCAGCTGTCATCATATCACCTCAGCTCAAACATAAAGCGTGAAAAAAAGCACAGATATGAGATCAAGGTTGTTTTTTTAGCAAGGAGATACATGATACGTATTATCACATCTTGTCTTTGGGAAACTAATTAAAGTGTAAAGAAAACTACTAATTACAAGATGAAATGGAGAAAGCGAAGACATGGTGTTATATGGCAGTTTGTCAGATTAAATCACTAACAGCCTTTTTTTTACAAACCAACTAACAGACTGCTAACCAGCGACTACTGAAATGTAAAGGTTTTTTAACCCTGTACTGTAACATTACCTTCTGCTTCATGTTATGCAATTCATTCTTGGCTGCTACATAGGAGACATTTTAACAGATTTACAGACAATATATTCTATAAGCCATTTAGACAAGCATATGTTAATGCATATGTTAAGTATGCTTTTTGACATTGTTTTGTTGTACATTTAATAAAATGTATGAGGAATTGTTTACATGCATATATTTAGGACATTTAAGTTATTATTTTGTAATGTATTAAAAAAATTAAGATACTGACCGCAAGGCGTCTCTTTTAAATACATTGTTGGTCATATTTCTGGGACGGACAAATGGAAAGGGGGTGGAGCTTTATAGTTAACCAATATTAATTCAATAACTACGACGATGCTTGAAACAACTTTAATATGCCGACTCAATCGCACATGAAATCATGGCCGCCACCGTAACTTCCTTTTGCAGATAACACACTGAACACCTGCGTGCATGCGCAGTACCAAGAGTGAACCTTAACACCTGCCAGGGCGTGGCCGAGGTCAGGGGCGGAGCCGACTGCCGGAGGGGCGGGTTATGTAATGCAAATCTTGTCTTCTATTGGTCGGATTGCTGTGATTGAGAGTTCCAACATGTTTCCAATGCAACAATATAATGTTGATGCACAACATAAACCTGCATACCTATCCTAAATGAAAACATGTTTTTTAAATTGAACTGTACAACTAAAGACGCCTTTCTTAAAATAAAATGAGATATCCAAAGGGCCACAAGAGAAAATGCTTTTTTCTCTGTTAATCACCGAGCTTGTATGATTTTTTGTGCTGCCATTGGCATCTTAAACTGTAAATAGCACTAATCTGCTTTACTTACTACTGAACTACCTCTGTGTCTTATTATATTGTTGCTGTGCCGTCTGTCTGTATTTATGTATGCATTGTGACCCTGACTGCAAACAAATAAATAACTTTAACTATCCAGCAGAGGGCGCTAACGCTCTTTCTCTAGCCACCGTGGAGGTGAGTTAAAGGGCCCCTATTTTAACACCAGGTGTGAGTGTGATTAGCCTTTACAAGCCGTTTCAAAATGGTCATGTGACTAAAGTGATGACTAGATCAGTCTACCAGCCTACCCAGTGGACTGATAAAAGAAAATCGTACACTAAATCTGTCATTTTAACACATAACTTTGATGCACACTATAACCCCAAAATTATACATAGAACTAAAGAGATGATTCTTAAAATAAATGTAGGCTAGATAGGGAATATTCCAGAGGAGAATATTCTGTTAATCACTGGTATGCTCCGTAGTGTGTATACTAAATGTCTACTAAATGTCCAATCCAGCAGACGGCACTGTCGCTCTTTCTCTCGGCGACCGAAGAGTTGCCTTAAAAGAACAAATGACAGTGTGAACAGTGACCCCTTCATTAACAATAGCTCTCGGCGGACTATTGAGCACAGCAGATGTCCCCGAAACTTTTCCAATGGACCTGCAGGCCTAGGCCTACAAACTGAGTCAATGAGGCTGTTACTGATGAGACTGAATGTAAATTATGAAAATAGCGATGGCTTTTGCCAGATTGCATCACTGATAAAGTCACATCGGTAGGATTGACATATTGTTCATGTTGTTTCGTAGTGAAAACCATATCGTACACTAGGCCTTTAAGTCCAGACGGTCTAATAAGACTATGATGGCCTAATAGTCTATTCAACAGACACATCTTCTGCTGTGTTTCCATGTGACGTCACCTATCCATCACCTATCTATCACCTATCCATCACCTATCTATCACCTATCACCTATCTATCACCTATCCATCACCTATCTATCACCTATTTATCACCTATCACCTATCCATCACCTATATATCACCTATCACCTATCTATCACCTATCTATCACCTATCCATCTATGACACAAAACAACTATTTCATTAAAGCAGAATCAAAACAGAGACTCTGCATAAACATACAGTAGCCATGTGGCACGGCCACCCTTCCCCCCCTCAGCCAATGTCAAGCCATGTCAACAAAGAGCATGTGTGTGACATTAGAGGACATTAGATGTGTGTGTGTGTGTGTGTGTGTGTGTGTGTGTTACAACCGAAGCCTTGTGAGACCCTCACGCATACATGAGAGAAGGACGTCTGCTGTGGAGTTTAAAAGCAGCGTGTACAGAAGCATCTCTCTCTACGTTGCATTTTGCTGGCGATACGCATAATGTAGGACTCTGAATTAATTCATTAATGTACACGCCGAGTTGTGCATCCCGAGTCTGTCAGTTGTCTCCGTGTGTGTGTGTGTGTGTGTGTGTGTGTGTGTGTGTTCACTTGAGTGGCGCATATTCACATAATGAGTGTCAGGTGCCTATTTTTGGAGACGTGATCTGTCTGCACACCTCAGATTTCCCAACACAAGTCCCAGTGTTTTACCTGCCGCCTGATGCGCCAAGCCATGACGTAATAGCTCGTTATATTGCCTACTTATAACTTAACGCCGTGTTTGTATGTGTGTGGCTGTGTGTGTGTGTGTGTGTGTGTGTGTGTGTGTGTGTCTATTTTTAAAAAGCGAACGAGGAAAAAGATTGAAACCTTCCACAGGCACGCATCTTAACAACAATGTAAAACAGGAACTCTTCACTGGCACAACCGGAAATGAACGTAGTATTTTGAATGTGAAATAATTAGCCAATGGAAGAACAGGAACATCATCGCCCGGGAAACCAGGGGTCATGACCTTTTGGATTGACATTGGGCGGCACCTTGGGGCTTGCACTTTCCTTTATAATATTTGAAAGGAAATATGAAATATATTTAATATATCTATAATATATATATATATATACTACTTCACAATGGTATGATGTACTCTCTTGTTAGTCTTTTAAAGGACTCCTCGCTCGCACGTCGAGATGTTTCCACGTGAAAAGCTCTGACACGCTTCACCCCCCCCCTCTTCACTATGTCGTCTTTGATTCACGATCGTCCACCTGCCTGTCAATATTGGACATCCACCTGTCTTTTATTTAATTTAACTTTAATAGCTTCCTATCCAGGAGAAACCCCATTGAGACTGACCTGGCCAAGAGGGCAGAAGAAATCAATAAAAAACACCAAACAGCAAAGAAGAAAAAACAACTAAATATTTTTTCACAGTTGTGGAAGTTGGCGAAGTTGGGTTAAAATAATACAGAGAAGGTATCTCCCTCACCGCAGGTGGTCTAGTAGAGTATCTAGTATAGTAGATCTAGTATGGGGAAGAAATAATTAAATACAATCTTTGACTCCCAGGCAAAAGGTACTGGGTTCGATCCCCGATGTCCAGAGTTGTACCTGCAGGCAAGGATCTCACCTGCTCCATTATGACCTGTATCTGAATCACACCCACCTGCTCCATTATGACCTGAATCACTGTAAGAGTGAATCGCTGTAAGAGTGAATCGCTGTAAGAGTGAATCGCTGTAAGAGTGAATCGCCGTAAGAGTGAATCACTGTAAGAGTTACTTTGGATTACACACACACACACACACACACGCAAAACACACACGCAACACACACACCTCTCCTCCCTCACCTTGCTATCTCTCTGTATACCATTCTCCAACATGTCAGCTCCGCCCGCTGTCAGAGGACAGGACAGCCACCCAGCTGTCCAGGGTCACCATTTTGGATCAGTGGCGGCAGCGGCTCCATGTCGGCATGGAGGCGCGGCCAGGTTAACTGCTATCTTAGCATCTTAACATACGCAGATGAATAAACATGGAGGAGAGGGAAACGTCCCCTAGACCTTCTGTTGCATCAGTCATCATCACATGGAATAGTTTCCCAGAATGCCCTTCGGTTGTCCCATCTGGACGCAGGGTGACTCGTGTGTGTGTGTGTGTGCATGCAAGTAAAAGTTAAGAGTGAGCGCATATGTAAAAATAATGTGTGTTTGTCTTCATGTGTGTGTGTGTGTGTGTGTGTGTGTGTGTGTGTGTGCACAAGCTACACTGTCATTAAGTGTGTGTGTGTGTGTGTGTGTGTATGTGTCTACATGCATCAAATGAGTTTCAAGGTGACCTTGCTGGATCTACATCTGTTCACGCAACACTTTGAATTTCTACACACCCTACATGCTCACTCACGCGTGAGTGAGCACACACACACACAAACGGACACACACACCAACACACGGACACACACACACACACACACACACACACCCCGCCACATTATAACTGCAGGAGTCCTCTTCTAGTGACTTCTCCTCACAAGCATTACAATCTCACTAACTCTCATTCACTCACTCACTCAAACACACACACACACACACACACACACACATGCCTATAGGCGGCTGAGACTGGATTATTAAGGCAGTGTGGGGACAACAGAGCTGTACTCGCTAGGGAAAGAGGACCAGAGTCCTCACCCCCAATGTCCTCAGGGTGGTGTGTGTGTGTGTGTGTGTGTGTGTGTGTGACCAAGATCCCATGCATGCCAAGTCTGAGTTCTACAGAAAGGGGGGAGGTGAAAGACAGGGTGTGTTGGGGGAAGGTATAGTAGAGAGATAGAGAAGAGGAGGGAGAGCGAGATAAAGGTCAGAAAAAAAAATATGACATTAAGCAGGAAAGGAAAGGGATAGAGCGAACGAGGAGCAGAGAAGACGGAGAGATAGAAAAAGGGGTAAATGTGGACGACTAAGTGGATAGATTTTTCGGTCTATTCCCCCTTTTTTCACATATACAGATATACAGACAGACAGACAGATAGATGGAGAACGATGGGGACGTGGGGAGAAAGACAGACACACAGCAGAAGGGTAAAGGAAGAACAGAACAGGTCCTCATTTGCCCTCCAGTGTTTTAGGACGTGCTGTTTGTCATGGTGTTGAGCTTCCTGGGCGCACAAGTCCTCTGTTACGTCACGTGGACGTCATGGTCTTTCATCTCTACCTTTAAACCCGCTCTACGAGCCTCGCGAGACCATCCTGATATTTAGGCGAGCGAAATGAATATCAGTCTGGCCTCGGCTGGGCAGTAATTCATTTCCAAATATGGCCGCCTCCTTACGTTGTTAAAAAACATTTCAATCAGAGTGACGCTCGCGCTCTCTTCCGGTTGGAAGTAAAAACCTTTTCTAATCTGAGAAAAGCCTTCTGTGCAGATTTCTGTTCATCTCTTAACATGGTTTTTCAATCTATTTTGGATAAAAACAGTTTTGATCGCTCGGGCACTGCCATTGTTTTCTAAATTCAGCAGACTGCGTCAGACTGCTAACCCTTGTAGGTTAAAGCATTAACACTAATATTATGAAGACCTAATTTAGCTGTCAATCGTAATACACACACACACGAATAATGTAGTCATTTCATGGGCTCGTGTGAGACTGATGAGAGAGAATTTAGGAGCACCTTGTTGGAAAACCAGACATGACATCTTGCGATGGTGTCCAATTACTCTCTTAAAGCCTCACAGCCTGCAGTGCCGGCTCGCCTCGTCAATGTCACCACGCCACAGACTTTGGGAGGAGGATCCGAGGGCTCAGGGCCCCGGTTGGGGATCGAGAGCCGAGCTAACCGGGACCTGAACCAACCCTGAAGGGCAACACTAATTAGGCCCCAACTCTGGCTGAGTGAGAGAGAGAGAGAGAGCGAGAGAGAGAGAGAGAGAGAGAGACACAGAGAGAGAGAGAGACAGAGAGAGAAACCAGGGAGTAGCTGCCAGGGGGGATGGAGAACACCGAGGAGAAATGCATAAACTGAAGACATAGAAATAGACACACGAGGGGCCACCCAGAGGCTCCGTCTCCTAGTGCACTAAGTCACGTGATCCAGGCGTGCTGGGTTCAACACGTCACCCCCCCATAAATAACGATATTAAAGGGGATATTAAAGCGATATTAAACGGCCTTGTATCGTGTCAATGTGGGTAGACCCAGATCTCCCCGCTGCTCGCCAGAAGACGTAGAGAGCATCGGCAACAACTACAGGCGTTTGTCACCCTACATCCCTGATGCAGAGAGACAGAGACAAGGTTGAAAAGTTCCCCTTTAAGAGATAGGGCAACAAGACTGAGAGATTTTGGGGGTTGGAACCGAGTAACCACGAAGCGTGTATAATCATTAATGTCTCCTACGGTCCTGTCTCTTCAGGTCATCTAGATTTGACCTCGTATCTGACGTTTGAGAAGAGATGCTCTGATTCTGCTTAGGGCGAATAAGCGATGAGATGACTTCAGAGTCCTGCTCAAAAAGACAAACTGACTCTTGATGACTTGGTAAACTGAGGATGAGTTTATATTTTTCACATTCGCTTTCTTAACAAAATCAGTTTCGCTTCGGATGAAAGTGGTCTGATCAATGACTAAACGGTGAAAAGTAAAAGAAAACTGCATGTGATTCGTCGGTAGCAGTGAAAAGGCAGACATTTTTACACACCGGTGTTGACAACCTAAAACATCACCGTCCATCAGTTTAAATTCACTTCAACAGTTGCTGTTTCAGCGATATATTCTTTAAGGCCCTCAGAGATGGCACGGTGACAGACATCTTGATGAGCGGCTATGAATCTCCTCTCTCTACACTCTGCACCCGGCCGATGAACCATCCGTGAGATCTTTGAAGCGTCTTTGAGGATGTTTTACTGTGAAATATTAACGTGGTGTAGGGTACGGTCTTAAAAACGTCAGGGATCTGGTGATTTTATTTCATGTATTTATGTATTCAACAGTAATGTTGAATACATAACACACATTTTCTTTGTTATTTTGAGACTGTACTTTTTTCCCTGAGGATTACTTTTTACAAAATGCATGTTTTGTCAAATCAGCATTCTAGTCGGCAGATGGGCTGGCAGGATGTTGTGTTGCATGTCTACTGGAGGGGAGAGAGGAGAGGGGAGATAGGAGAGGGGAGAGAGAGGGGAGGGGGAGATAGGAGAGGGGAGAGAGGAGGGGGAGATAGGAAAATGGGAGAGAGGAGAAGGGAGAGAGAGGGGAGAGAGGAGGGGAGAGAGGAGAGAGGAGAGAGAGGGGAGAGGAGAGGTGTGAGGGGGGGGGAGAGAGGGGAGGGGGGGGGGGGGGGGGAGGGGAGAGGGGAGAGAGGGGGGAGGGAGGAGGGGAGAGAGGAGAGAGGAGGGGAGAGAGGAGAGAGAGGAGAGGGAGGAGATAGAGGGGAGAGAGGAGAGAGAGGGGAGAGAGGAGAGAGTGGGGAGAGGAGAGAGAGGAGAGAGAGGGGAGAGAGGAGGGCAGGGGGCAAGGCACACATCTGCTCAGACAGGTGTTATGGCCGGTAGTATAAACAGCAGACTCAGCCAGACCTGAGGGTGCTCACACCTTCACAATACCAAGTAGGATTCATTGAGTACTCGCCTTGTTTGCTGATTAAGATGCAAGTGTTTCTTGGAGCGGGAGAGGCAGGATGACTGGTGAAGTCATTTCCTGTATGGAGTGGCAGCTGATTGGCTGGAGAACAGGATGCTTTCAGGCAATTAACTATGAGTACATGTTGTCTAAGAAACCACCATTTTGGTTTGATCACAGAAATGGGTTTGGACGGCATGGGTTCATATTTTAAGGAGACACTTTTTTGGTGTAAAGATGGAGGTATCTGAGCTCTATTTCCAGGTCCCTGTCTATCTGAGTCTGAATATGGGGGTCTAATATTAATTCAAGCAACTGTTATTTCACAACTGCTGCTAAATCTGACTCCTTGACAGCAAAGCTATGCCAGACTTGGGTCCGGTGTGTACAATGCTTTTGTCCCACGTGGTCCAAGAGCGACCAGTGCGAGACAAAGTGTTCTAATTGATTGGTCAATAGCACAGCCTATCAATATTGACACTATAGATTGCTGACGAAATATGGCTTTGGACTAGGATCGATATTTACCTCTGCACTCAGAGGGGGAGAGAACAGCAGGAGGCAAACACATGTAAGCTGAAGGAACGATAGTCTGAGATATTGGTCGAAGGTATTGACAGTCAAGACAGCTGGGTGTCACATGAGACTGAGGGACAGAGAGAGAGAGAGAGAGAGAGAGAGAGAGAGAGAGGGACAGAGATAGAGAGACAGA
>OOFB01020043.1:0-28034 GCA_900323305.1 Trachyrincus murrayi
CTCCTCATCTCCTCCACCTCTCTGTCCTCTACTGATGCTAAAGGAGTAGGGGCAAGGTGGTGGTGGTGGTTGGTGATTCACTGCCCTGACTCTGCCTTCCCAGCTGTGGGTCGGGGTCGTGGACACTCTAACATGGAACGTCCAATGACGGCCTAATGAACCAGCAGTCATTATTTGGGGATTACATGCAACAGGTGCAGAGAGAGAGAGTGAGAGAGATAGAGATAGAGAGAGAGAGAGAGAGAGAGAGAGAGAGAGAGAGAGAGAGAGAGAGAGAGAGAGAGAGAGAGCCCCCTTAGCCCTATTGCATAACACAGGACAGCAGGACTTAGCCAGACCCTTAGTTACTGCACCACTGGGCCATGTTTGGAACCATTGTATTCTGTGCCGGAGAGAGAGAGAGAGAGAGAGAGAGAGAGAGAGAGAGAGAGAGAGAGAGAGAGAGAGAGATGGAAACATAAGTTTTTTTTGTAGATAAAAAAGGGCCGAGAGATTAGTTTCCACACATGTCCGGATGACCCCGCGCTCAGGGGTCACGGGGGTCACGGGGTCAGGAGGAGGTCAACATGCATCGCACGCTTCGAGAGTACACACCGCGAAGAGGGGGATAACGTGTGGTGTGTTTGGTGTCGGACGCCATCAAAGGAATAACGGATAGTTTGATCGTAGCTCTGAAGCGTATTTTACCAGCCGCTGTTATTGACTACAAAAAAATCCTGCCCCACAAATACAATAAGTGATGGTCATGCAATGACATATGGAAGGCAGAGTTCACTTTTCAATCAATACTTTCATGTTAAGCTGCACAGGGAAGGTCATCTTGAAGGGTTTTGGAAACTCAGCACCCAGAGAAAATGGTTTCTTCACTATGACCATGAATTGATTTTCTGATAGAGAATATACTGAGAGGGGGAGAAAATATGCTGATGTTAAAATACTAATCGACTCATACAAGCACGTATTTTGACGTATTTGATTCTTTTGACGTCTGTTGGACACAAAGTCCAACAGACTTTGTAATATCCATGTCTCGAATTGATCGCCACGCTCTTAATGGTTTATCAAAACCAAAGCAGAAGGCCGCTAACCAGATTATATACATGACTTGTTTGTCTGGAGGAACACTGCATTGTGGTCACATGGAAATAATGGGCCACAGACACAGAATGTGTCTGTGCGTACGAGTAAGAGAGAGAGAGAGAGAGAGAGAGAGAGAGAGAGAGAGAGAGAGAGTTAGCATGTTGTGCTGTTAATGATGCCTATATGATGCCTTACATCACATATATATACATATAATTTGGTAGTTGTAATTCTTTGAAGGGCACACTGTTATTATGATAGAGAATTCATGATTGAATGGACACTAAAACACTTACGTACCATTGTTTATGTTGTCAAAAGTGTGATGTAATTTAGCTTTTGAAAACCTGAAACGTGTGGAAGTGGGAAACATTGCTGCCATCTAGTGGTCAATGCATGTACGTGTGATACAATTTGAGTTGAAGACTACCGCTATATGAATTGAACACTTACAAATAGACCCACTAAACCAATTTTAGGAACTAGAGAGATCATATGCCTATAACTATAAAACGTCCTTAGTGTATGATAGCATGTGCTTGGTTTATGATTATTTAAAATGTGTGTTCATGAAGTGACCATTGATCATTTTAATATTAACTCAATGGCTCCCTCTTGTGGCGGACATTAGCTAAGCACTACTAGGCCAACGATGTATTGCTTAGCTGATGTCCGCCACAAGTATTGCATAATTTAGTCGGCCAGTGTATTGGGAATCAGACAAGTTGAGTAGCCTAAGCTGAATTAGGCCAATGAAACCTGGTGATGCAATAGATCTCAGCTTTCTGTAACTTTCTGTACTACAGGTTTTAAAAACGTTTGCCTGTACAGTATAGAGTAGCCCACTCAAGTATGTACTTACATTTTAAACGACTTTTTGTATTTGTTTACAAAAAGGTTACTTATATACAATCAGTTTATTACTTTGTGAAAAAAGGGACCTTTACTTTTGAAAGGCAAGGAGGAAGTACCCTACAATACTAGACCAAATGTAACCTTTACTGTGACTAACATACTGTTTTCTGGAGTGTGTAAAGTAAATTGTAGCCTAACCATGTATCACTAGGCATACAGGAGATGTAGGCCTACAGTAAAATACATGTCAAATAAAAAGAAAGAAAAAAGAAATGACGTTATGTCATGTCCACAAGACATGACACGTTTTGATTAAATTCCCATTGTAAAACATTTATAGCCTACCGCCGCCTATCAAATCATTAAGGTTTGTAGATCAAATTACAGTTATGATATCATAGTCATTGATCAAAGCCTGCTGGTTGATTTCACCTGCCATGTCGTCTCGTAAAAGACTATAAAATGATACACGCCATCATTCAAAGAAAATCCCCTACTATGTCAACATCTTACCACATGCCAAGACTAGGCCTACATCATCTTTTATACATATGCCAAATAGGTCTATCTAACTAAATCAATCATTTAATAATAATTCACACCGATATATTCCAAAATATATATTGACATCAACTAATTTATGTTGTTTTGATGCTAGTGAGGGACCAAATGATGTAATCATTTTACATTAGGTCCTGTGATTGGTGGATCAACAAAATACTCAAAATATATAATATTTGACTTGATTATGACTTGCATTATTGTGAAATAAAAATAAATAAATACAAATGTCATGAGTCAGATGAGTCACTCCCAGGTCTTAGTTGAGGGACTTTTCTCTTCACCCTTGCCCTAGATAGGAAGCCTCGCTGACGTCAGGTTCTTGGCCACATCTCGCGATAAGTACACAATATAAATGTTGACCGACCATTCCCGTCAGTCACAGGCTGAGTCCTCTACCTGCTGTCCGGGTTAAGAAGGGCTGCGCGCATTGTACCGAATATATTAACGCAGCACAGGTAAGACCATTTAGGCTATATTTTGCATTTTTATGTTATATTTGTGCGGCAATTGTGCTCTGAATATAGTTTCGTTTTCAAAAGTGATTTATTGAAGGTTGAATCTTAGTTATCATCACGTTACTAATATTGAAGTAGTCATATAGCTATATAAAATAAGGATTTCATTAATTCTGAGATGTTTTTTGTTTGTTGTTATTTGCTCAACTCTCGCTCTCTCTCTATGGGTGGCGTGGGTGTGGTGGACACACACACACACACACACACACACACACACACACACACACACACACACACACACACACACACACACACACACACACACACACAGGGATACACTGAACCTCAATGTGATGCCCTTTTACTCATCTCTCTCTCTCTCTCTCTCTCTCTCTCTCTCTCTCTCTCTCTCTCTCTCTCTCTCTCTCTCTCTGTCTCTCTAAATAGATATGGTAGCGGTCGAAGTTGTCTCAAATCAGGTAAGCGAAATGCTGCAATATGTGCTTACAAGATAGTCGGTCCGATTCTTGTTGACTACAATTAGTCCATGGATATTGGCTTTTTCTTGTGCTCTATCTATACAAAATGTGTAGGCTAATAGATGGTGATATGACGTCATTTATTGATCAAGACAATGTATGGCATAGATGGTAGGCCTATATCGGATGATGAAAGAAAAAGACAGAGATGCCAACATTTATATTCCTAATCGCTGGTAAAAAAACAAAACTGTTCTATTTGAAGTAATGACTCAGTATTTCCTGTTTATGTTTTAGACTCAGAATAATTAAAATATGGCATTATCTTAATGATATCCACACTACTACATTAACAACAAAACAGACATTAAGAATATAAAACTCCTGAAAAATATTTCCCCACAAAATCAAGTCAGCAATTCACAGATCCCCAATGTCAGTTACACTATTTTGGGCACCATCCTCTGGATTACAACATCAACTTCTTCCGTTTAGAATGCAGATGTACTGTTATTTATTATATCATAATAATAATAATGATATTATTATTTTTGACCCCCTCCACCAGAGTGCGATGGAGAGGGTGACCAGTCTCCCGTTGGTGAGCTCCACCTACGGTCTGGTGTGCAGCATGTACTGCACCACCCGGGACCACCACCCCTACCTCCGCTCTGTGTGCCAGGCGGCCGAGCATGGGGTCCGAGCCATCACCTCCGTCGCCATGACCACCGCACTGCCTATCATCGGCAAGCTGGAACCCCAACGTAAGCAGAAAACCCCCCCAAAAAACACTCCAAATGTGTTAAAATGCGTAAAACGCTTGTGTTTTATTAGCGTTTAATATTCTAACACGTTTTGTGGTTTTGGTTCCTAAGTGGTTGTTTCTGTGCTATATCTGAGAACCTCTCGTTTTCCCCCTAAATAGGAAACTGAAATGGTGGTGAGTCACAGAGTCACACAAGCAGAGGTTCAACCTCTCACCCAGTTTCTATAAGAGTTTAGAGAGTTTAGTCACTCATCATGTGACTGTCAATTAATAACCTCAAAGTCAGTGTTTTCCTTCATCGAACACGTGGCAATAACACAGGGTCATTCTGGACACTTGAATTATTACGACATTGTCCAGAATGATCCCGCCAAACAGCGTATATTAGTGAAGTATAGTTAAAACAGCTCATTTTCACATTTTCATGTCTGTCGCCTGCAGTTGCTATTGCCAACGACTTGGCCTGTAAAGGCCTGGACCAGATTGAGAAAACCTTGCCAATTCTTCACCAGCCATCTGACCAGGTATGCAAATAATTACATCAGACCACTGATGGTCAAGATTGGCAAATTTCGCCCATGACCCCCCCCCCCCCCCCGGGCTTTCACAATGATGAAGTTGGCAGACACCTTGTTGTTTCTGTCATTGGGTGAGGCTATGAACCTCTGTATCATCTAGTACCTTGGTCTCTGCACGCGGTTGGATTGAAGTGGATTCTGTGTTGAAATCTTCATGAAAGAAATGGGTGGTGTAATGGAAATGCCCTATATTCTTCTTATGTGTTGTGCTTATGCAGGCAGTAGTGAGATAGAGTTCTGGTAAACAACAACTTTTGTATTGTTATTATGTTTCCCAAGTTCTATAGAGATTAATTTCATTCCAATATAAAGAACAATGAAACGATGCTATTAAGTAACATATTGACGTTATGGGGACGATCTCATTAGGCAAACCACGCAGGGGAACACATGTGGTTTGGTCATGGGGTAACTGTCCCATGTTCTGTCAGCTCATCCACTTCACACACTGGAACCCTTCGCCTGACTCAACCGCCAGGTCAAAGTTGATCTGGCTGGCACACCAGTGTTTATCAGTGTGTGTCTCTCTCTCTCTCTGTCTCTGTCTGACCCTCTCTCTCTGACCCTCTCTCTCTCTCTCTCAGATCGTGGCCAACGCCAAGGAGGCGGTGTCCAGCGCCACCGGGGCGGTGACGGTCGCCAGGGCAACGGTGTCGGGCACACTGAGCGGCGCGGTGGACAGGACCAGGGCGGTGGTCAGCGGGGGGGTGGACCTGGCCCTGAGCACCTCGGAGAACCTGATGGAGCAGTACCTGCCCCTCCGTCCGGAGGAGATGGGTGAGCAGACCGCCGCCACCACCACCACACACCCGCCATCATCATTATTATTATTATCATTATTATTATTATTATCATTATTATTATCATTATTTTATTATTATTTTATTGTATCTTGTATATCTGCACCAGAACCCCTACGTTCAAATCTTACTAATAATAAAAAATAAGAGACTTGCTAATAAATAAGAGACTTAAGACTTAATAAATAATAAATACTCCAGATTAGGATTACGAGTAAAAAAAAACAACACAATTCCACTGAGTATTTTTCTTAACTCCCATCACATGCGTCCTGAAAGCCTCCAGCTATCCCAGGCATGTTAATCCCTTCCTTAGCGTACCCTACAGGGCGGTCGGGGGTTGAACCAGCAAACCTTCCTTTTGCGGTCAACTGTTGCTCAAATCCAAGTGAAATCGAAAGAGTACTAAAAAAAGTGGCTAACATTCCCGATTCCCGGGGGGGGGACAGAGATGGAGGGCGGGCCCACCAGGGGGCCAGAGGAGCCCAGCTACTATGTGCGTCTGGGGTCCCTCTCGACCAGGCTCCGCCAGAGAGCCTACGGCCGCGCCCTGGCCAGGGTGCGAGAGGCCAAGCAGCGTAGCCACGAGGCCATCTCCCGGCTTCACCACACCGTCGACCTGGTGGGTCTCCGGTCGCCGGATTCACAGACATGGCATTGCCTCCATTTTTGGTCGTAAACACAATTTTAAGTTAAGACTTTTAACTTGAAATTTGTGTTCTTTGACCAAAAAATGGAGGCTTTTCTTCTAATCCAAATTAATCTAAAATGGTGTTTGTTCATTCTTGACAAATCAAGCAGTGGTTGTTCCAGAGATCGACGTTAAAACAGCTCAAAAACACCGGATATGATTTGCAATAGTTATGCGGGGAAAATGCATTCCTAATAATCCGATGTGTCTCGTGATCCCAGATCGAATATGCCAGGAAGAACATAGACGGCGCCAACAGGAAGATGTACGACACGCTGAGCTCCTTGGTGGAGAGGAAGACCAGCGTCTCCGTCCAGGAGGCCAATAATGACCACCAGACCGAGGTGAGGCGAGAGACGGACACGACGAGCCGATCGGTGGGTCTGCAGGAGGCCTCAACTAACGTGAGCTCATGCCACGGTGCAATCGAACAGACCCAGATGTAGAAATGATAGCACTCGTGAATATAAGAGTATGAAACCACAGTTGCAACAAGTCACTTTTCATTGTGGGGATGGATTTCTTCCACAAAGGCGAGGCAAGTTTATTTGTGAGACACCCTTCAAACACAAGGCCATTCGTAGTGCTTTACAAAGCCAGAAATCTAATTTAAGCATTAAAGAAAGGGCCTTTAAAAGACGTGGGAAAAGAAGTTGAATGGACCCATGTTTTGACCACCCATCTCTCCTCCCTCCCCACCAGGCCATCGAGTCCCGCACGCTAGCTCTGGCCCACGCCCTCACCCAGCAGCTGCAGACCACCTGCTCCACACTGGCGTCGGGTCTGCAGGGCCTGCCCGGCCACATCCAGCAGGAGGTGCTGTCCCTCGGCCGCTCCGCCTCCCACGTCTACGCCAGCTTCAGCAAGGCCGCCGCCTTCGGAGAGCTGCCCGAGGGCGCGCTGGCCGGCAGCAGGGCGCGCCTGGGCCAGATGAAGCAGTCGCTGGACAACATCCTGGACTACCTGGTCAACAACACGCCACTCAACTGGCTGGTGGGGCCCTTCTACCCCCGCTTGGCCACCCCCAGCCAGTCCACGCAGGCCTCCGGCCCACCGGCTCAAAGTCCTTCTATCCGGGCCCCAAGCCCACTGGCTAGCGGCACCCCAAACCCCCCCCCCGCCGGTCCAGTGACCCACCAGGAGGTCGTCTGCGAGGCAGAGATGCTGATCATTGATTCCCAGCAATACCCCTTTGTACTGTGATTTTATTTTTGCACAAGCCAAGATTTAAAAGAAAGAAAAAAAAGCATGAACCGGCATGGCAAAGCCGCCAAAGTAATGTTGAAATAAATGCTCAACACTGGAACAATTCCAGAAGCTGTAATTCTACTCACAGAATGTAACTACATACCAGATTATGTATCCATTTTACAGTCAAACTGGCTTAATAAAAAGAAATGTTTTAACAAATATTCAATTCTTTGGTATCCCAATTGAAGCATTTTATCAACTAATATTTTGTAAAAAAACAAAAACAAAGTTCAACCATAATACCCCGTAGGTATTTGTTGAAAAATGGATCAAGACCAGTGAAAAAGCAGTTCTAAAGTAGCCATTTTACTAAAAGCTTGGATTAACAGCTGCTTGAATATTCAAATAAGACTCGTTATCAATGACAAAAGTAGGAGAAATATAGGCTTTATTATAGAAACAAATAAAATGGTTCACAAACAGTTCCAACTTTCACAGGAGCTATTTTTTTAGTTTCAGGACTGCATAAATAACTTTTCAATCATATATGTGCAGTCTAGGAACCTCGAACACACCACACATGCAAATCAGGATCACTCCTCTCCACTGACCTTCGCCTTACTGGACAGATAGTCCATCAGCTTCTGGAAATAAAAACAAAAAACACATCCAAGAAATAAAAACTAAATAAACAGACTTTAAGCAATCGACAGCGATTGGTACACTATGACATTGCGCACAAGAACATCAAAAGGGCAAGAGAAGAGTTGCTTTATGCATTTGATGAGCACGTTATTTCTGGGGAGGAGTTTGTGTGATTTACAATCACAAACTCGCATCGTGGTAAAAATCCACTCAAAATTGGCCGCGTCGTTGCAATCTGCACAGCTTTAGAAACGGACTGCCAATGCTTATTGCGAAACATGTTTCACAAGGCAAACAGGATTACAACTGAACGTTGACTTGCATGGAGAAAGAAGGCAGAGTGATCCCTCACCATGAGCCTCTGGATCTGATACATGGCCACGTCATCCAACATGTCCAGGTTAATGTTGTCCTTCGTCTCCTCGGAAAGGCAGAACCTCTGTGGGCGGAAAAATATGCAATCCATCAACCAGCTAGCGCCTTGTGCTTGCTTCTCTGCGTGGTTAGCAAGTTAGTGACACATTTCAAAACAAATCAATAGACACTTTTCACAGAGGTGGCATCATAGGACAAACACACGTATCCCATGACAGGTGTCCTTGTAACACTAATTATGAGTCTGCTAGTTCTATGGTACGGGTAGTAGTAAGACTTTTCTTCACTAGTTTAGTCTACTACCCGTGCCCTGGTATACATACAAGTAGCGGACCCATCATGAGTGTCGTGAGCTACAGCCGTGTTTTATACTACCATGACGCCTGAAAAAGGGGCCATTTGAGATGAAAGTGATACAAAATGGCCGTACCTGCCCCCGAGAGGTGGTGATGGTAACGTGTGGACCGCAACCCGCTACTGAACATAGGTCCCCGGCAGACGACACGGACCTGTCAGAAGTTCAAAATCAACACGTCAACAAGTCCGTAGAACGCAAAGCGGCATCCCTTTCAATTCTCCGCAGAAAAAAACGCCAGGCATCACCAACCCACCTAAGTTTTGGCTTCGTCTTGATGGCCTGGTCACCGTTCTTGACCACGCGGCTGATTGTTCTCTTCATGGTGCACGACGACACCCTGGTTGAAGCCAGATGGGATTTTTTTTTTTTTAAACATTGCCTGTATTGTCAATGTACTTTTACTGAAGAGAGGACATATTTTAAGTGTGTAGCGTTACCCTATGTTACCGGTGCTGTTGCTGCCAACCAGTGCTCTGGTCTTTTTCATACATTTTCCTCCCTGAAATAAGATAAACTCTAAAGTGGGCACATACGTCAACAATGAGCAAACTGAATGTTCGTCTGTCCATTGTAATTAATTGGGATGCATCAGAATGTAGACATTTTAGTCTTGCCATAATATCAACACAGATGGGTCAATTGCTTTAGAGTCGGCGCCAACTTTTATAAATTAAGCATATGCATTTCACAGAACAATTCAAAACGTATTAAAATCCTGTTGAATGAATCTGACTATGGGCAAATACGGTTATAATAATATTGGTACAGAAACACATTCAGCCTCAACCAATCTCATAACGTTTAAGGAAAATAAATCTAAACGCATTTCTCAAGGTCACCAACCTTTGAGGTTTTCGACTTCTGACCAGGGGCAATTTCGGCAGGCGAATTCAGACTTAATTTGACTGGAAAAACAATTTGGTATCTTGAACATGGACCATTGGTTAAAAGTACTTTTCATTTTTTTGTATTTATGATACACACAATGGTATACACACACACACACACACACACACACACACACACACACACACACACGATCACCTCACCTTTCTTACTGGACACCCTCTTCAGGGTCTGGTCAATCTCCAGAGACTCATTCTGAAAAGGTGCGGATATTACGTCATGCATCTCATTAACAGGCCGCCTGATGGTAGCCTATCAGCCATCTACTCAAAGACTCACCTTGATGGCAATGGAAACTTCACTTGCAGTGACTTCCTCTAAGCGGTGAAAAAGTGTTGGTTCCAGAGTTGATTAAAAGTAGAAAATAAACAATAATTTTGGCACAAAGCGATGGCACCATATCGAGGGCTCCAATAAAATACATAACATAAATACAATATAAAATCGAATTAATAGTTACCAATATGCCTATAAACAATACAGCCAGGCTTACCGTCGATTAATTCCGCTATAAGAGAATGTTGTAGAGAAGGGGGCATCTTCATCAGCTCCACCTTGAAGAACTTATCCACAGTGTTCAACATGTTGTCCATTTTCGCTTCCATCTCTGATATTCGTTCTTGTGCTGGACAAAAATAACATCAAAGCAATTTACTTTTGACTTGATTGATCATTGATCATGATCATGCATTACTGATTTGTGAGACTGAGGACGTTTTGTTTTCGGGTGCAACACATTGGCCCTACGGTTTGCCGAGTCGTAATGAACAAACAAACAAACCTTCTTTCTCAAACTGTTGTATAAACAGAGCGAATCTGTTCCCTCGTAGTTCCGCAGCGTTTTGCTCCTGAACGCTAACGGCGAAGTTCTTGTTTTTTATCGGCATGTTGTCGTGAGAAACTGCGGATCCTCTCTGAAGTGAGGCCACCGCCGCCGTCACTCATTTATCACATCCGCATGTTCTAAACGGACCAATCAGCGACCTCTAATTAATTGATTGTGTTAATTGGCGCCTGGGAAGGAGGCTGGCGCCAAACTACAAATTGAAAACGCTCGTTTTGTTTTTCGAAAAGGCCTTATTCTCTTATCTTAGTAGGCCTGATGTACTTTGCACTTTGAAAATGTCGTATTGGCCTATTTTTCCATGAAAATCCTTTTTAGGGCTATATAGATAGGTCTACATTCTGATTTCAATGAACAGCGTAGGCTACAAAAAGACTAATATATTTCTGATGAATACACTTCACCAGACATAAATTAATATGTTTTAGACTTGCTGGATATGTTAAGGTTATTTGTTTTACAAGACACATAATATATTATAGGCCTATTTATAGATATATAGATAGATAAAAAAATCCACACACAATGCACAATTGTAAATCAGGTCAAACCTATTTATTACAGCGCAATAACTGTGAAGACATTCAAATTCATTCCATGGGACGGAATACAGTTGGTAACAAATAAGTATTTTATGTACAACCTTACCATAGGCCCATCGTAACATCTCAGTGAGGAGATGAAAAATACAAATTCAGTATGGTTTTGGTGAAACTATGGTGTGTGTGTGTGTGTGTGTGTGTAAGCTATACACGTTTCCCCAAACCCAATGACGGCAACAACAATAATAATAAAAAAAAAGACTAGCTGTCAAACGGTTCTTAATATTTTACTTTGGGAACAGATCAAAAATAAGTTGACGGCACCTGCTGTTTGCGTCAACAACACAGCGAGTCGTATATCACAAACAAAAAAATATTTACGGTTATGGTATTTATCTATGCAGTGCAAATTCATCATTGTGTTTTTTTTTTTTCTTTCTTTTTCCTTTTTTCCATTTTAAGTATTTTCCACAAGACGGTTCCATACTGGACATAATCGACGACGTCTCCACTTGCAGCTCCCCTGGTTCACTGGAATGTCATAACTCGGGGCTTCGGGTCCCGGGGTCCGGCGGCTGAGCCAGCAGGCAGAGCCAGCAGGCATGGAGACGATATATATGAGCCTCTCGGCTCGAACATTCACCATTGAAATTATATTATATAAGAAAAGAAAGGGAGAACAAACCAAGAGAGGAAATTATAATTAAAAATTAAAAAGCTAACTCCAACTGTGGCGAATAAAACTATGTTAAGAATCATTTAGTAAAGTAAATCTCATAACCCATGCGCTTGTGAAATAAATCTCTCGTCTTGTTATCGTCGGTAAGCAGGGAACAACTACAGCCAATGACAGTTGGCTTACATCACACAAGCATGGAAACAGACTTTCTAAACGTATCTTCTTCTTCGTCTTCTTCAGTATCGCGTGTGCCGTTGTTATCTTTCCCTGAAAGAGAACTCATCTCAAGCTCCCAAAAGACATGGAATACAGAGATTGCAAAAAAAAAAAAAAGTATAGTTCAGTAGTGCCATCATTCCCATCCAGTCAACGGCCTTATAGCGCTCAAAGTGGTTTCATTAAAAAACAACAAACAAACAAACAAACAAACAAACAGGGTGTGTATTAAGTAAAGGACTTGTGGAATGTTCTGACATCAAACAGATTGTCTGTAGGCCTCCCTCCCTTGACCTCACCCATTTCAGATGAGACATATTCACACAGATTCCTTGCGTTCAAGCAAAACGCTCAGTGTGTGTCTGTGTGTGTGTCTGTGTGTGTGTGTGCGTGGCTTTGACATTCATCATAGTTAAGACTTGGATGGGCAGAAAAGAGTAAGAGTCGTCGAGACTTGCCCGTTAAGAATAGGCCCTGGTTTGTTTCATCTTTCACGATTCCTCGAGTACAAAAATCTGTACAGAAATATCGACGGACTTGAATTACAGTTTACAGAAAGTGCACACACAGGAGAAGGACGAAAAGTACAGTTTCACACAGTCTAATGTGGCGATCGCTGCAGCGGCTTAAGGGGGTTGACTCGAAGCTATGCTAACAGTCGTCGCTGGAATACGCACGCACACACAACCCACACGCACGCCGTGCTCCGTTTCCACCTGGCGATTCATAGAAATAAAGTCACACGCTCCCATATAACAGTCAAAACTTTTTCTTTTTCTTTTTTTTTTGTGTGTGCCATAAGTACCATTCATGGACTAATTGTAGAGACCGAAGTCGCCTTTCTGTGTGCCTTTTCAGTGTGCGAAGGTGTGTGTGTGTGGTGGGCCGCAGTCGGGCTGCGGTTCTACTCTGTGTCCAGCAGGGGGCGGTGCAGCTCAAATGACGGGGCTGCCGAAGCACTTGAGACACAACCGGGCCCTGGGGTTCGGAGGCCGGTCGAACTTGCGCAACGTCTCCAGCTTCTCTGGACTCAGCTTCTCGTAGGCCTGCTGGTACTCCCTGTCGAAGGACTCTGCAACGGCGACAACGTGCACAGCGATGATTACAGGATCGTTTCAAACGCAAACATTTAAAACATTCAGAAAAAAACGCCTGGACTGTCGAACGCATTGCACAATATGTCAAATGTATTTAGCGGTGCTGTAGGTTAAGATTTATTAATGTTTAAGTGTCTTTAGCTATTAGAGGAAAGTGGTGCACGGGGAACACGGCTGGGCAGGTTGAGGCAGTACCTCGTTGGGACTGCACCGAACTAGAGAGCGGGCTTCCTGCAAGGGATCACTTACCCACATCGATGTTCTCCCGGCCCAAAGCCACGAGCGCAAGGAACAAGATCTCTCTGTAGATGCTCCTAACGAGGGATCGGGGGAAAAGGGACGGATGAGGTTTAAACTTATTTGTGTACGTTGTATTATATATGCAGACTTACATTTGACTCTGACTTTGTTTTGTTCATTAACACTATGGTGTGTTTCCGTAGTGCCTAGATGACCTTTACTTTCTCAGGAGAACTTCAACGAATGTCCCCACTGCACACTTGATCATGAAAACACACTTAAAGTAAAGACAGACGAGACGAGGAGCACCAACCTCTGACGGTAGGCTTCGGGCCGTCTCTTGATCTCCCTGATCAGCAGGTCGATGGGTCCGTAGACGTCGTTGGTCTGGATGCTGCGTACGATCGCGTGGAGCAGCGTCAGCGTCTCCTGCTGGTCGGGCGGAGCTAGCGGCTTTCTCTTATCCGCTTCTGTAAAAATACATCCATGTGTTGTGTGTGAATGTGTGAGTGAGTGAGTGAGTGAGTGAGTGAGTGAGAGAGAGAGTGTGTGTGTGTGTGAGTGTTCAGCCATATCCCGCAGTTGAAGACGCAGGATTTAAATACATGGAGTATTTTATAGGCCTATTGGTTTATTTCTTGTCACGTTTATTTTTCACTTCACTTTTTTTTTTAAAGAAAGATGTACAATAGTATAAATAAAGTACCAAATATACTCTTTCATGTTAGGGCAGACATTCATGTTAGGACACGGACAAGGAACATTCCTGAACCTGAACAGAACCGAAAACCGTGAAACGAACCCGAGCCGCGATTCGCCCGATTACACCCCCTGGTGTGCATGTGTGCATGCACGTGCACACATGTCTGCGTCCTCACCTAAAGTTCTCCAGAGCACGTAGAGGGGCTCCGCAGGCTCAAAGTGTAAGTTAATGTTGTCCCACAGCATCTGGATGTACACCTGCTTACTGTCCTGGGACAGAGAGGTCAGCGGCAGCTGCGACAGATGAGACACAGAGTCTGTGATTAATATGGTTTTAATACTAAAAATCAGCACGTAGAGTAGCCCTTGATCACAGAGGTGTGACAGTAGAGAGAGATAGACACACAGCCAGACAGAGAGACGGAGAGAGATGATTTTATGATTTCATTTTATTTTATACTATTAATATTATTATTTTGTGTCTTATGGTGTATCTTATTTTACTTTTTGTGCTTTGGCAACACAAAGTACGTTTTCCATGCCAATAAAGCCCTTTGAGCCCCCATAGACATAGAGAGACACACAGAGAGAGAGAGAGAGAGAGAGAGACACCGAGAGAGACACACAGAGACACAGAGAGATACCAAGAGAGACAGAGAGAGACACAGAGAGACAGAAGGCCGAACCTGGACTCCATTGTTGCAGTATTCGGAGGCGAAGATGAGTCCAGGCAGGTGACTGGGCAGGTCCAAGCGGTGGAAGTAGCACACCAGGTTCCAGAAGATGATGGGGTGCTGGCTCAGGAACTTGTCGGTGTAGATCACCTGTCGTCATAGCAACGGCAGTCCTCTCAGAACAGATGGACACACGGCACACGACGCAAGCCCAAGCACACAGTTGAGGTTTGTTTATTTTTTATGTATGGACGCCGTTTTTTTACCTGGTCTCCCTCGTTCTCCAGCAGCGTCTCCAGCTCTTTGCGTAGCACCAGGGCACTGAGATACGGCACAGAGACGGGTTTAGGATTCGGACGTTTCGTGCCCACGGCAAACTGAAATAAAGAAACAAACACACAAACCTCAATTTCTGACGCCGAAAAAAAAAGAAAAGAAGGCAAACGAAAGCAACAGAGAAGCAATGGAGGACAGTACAAGGCCACCGTCTAGGTGTCCGAATCCAAATCCAACGATTTAGGGCCAATGCTAAAACTACATGTAGATGCCGCTGCAGTGGCGGCGTGTGTCCACTAGAGGGAGCGAGGTCGCTCACCGTGGCCTCCTGCAGGCTGCAGGGCAGGCTGGCGGTGGAGATGCCATGGCCGGGGGTCTGGCTGGAGTCCAGGCTCTGCAGGGGCCCTCCCACGCTGTTGCTGCGGGTCAGGAAGGTCCCACTGGGCCGCGGCAGCGTCTGGGGCTCCAGCAGGCCCAGGGGGTCCGACTGCACCGGCTCTGGCACCAGACTGGAGACGCGGGGAGAGTCAGGTTGGTGATGGGGAGTTAAAGCTGCACTATGTATGTTTTCCCATTAGCAGCCTCTAGTGGCTTGAGTTGTAGCTACAGTTACAGCTATATCCTATGCAAACGACAGTTACAGTGCCGGTTTAAGATGTTTTATTTGCGTGCTTTTGTTAATGGCTGATACCATGTGTGCACTACAGGACATTCAGATTCTTAATAATAATTCAAAGAAAATGTATTTGCCAAATGCAACATAGTGCAGTGGAAGTCTTTTCTTCCCACATAAACACGAATAGAAAAATAGTACATAAAGTAAGTGAATCAAATATGAAGAAATAACACAAAATGAAGAAATAAACAAACATACAGAACAACAAAAACAGAACAAAACAGACAAATGCAAGTTATTCAAAGAAAAGCGAAAAACACGATAACACAAGAAAAACACGATAACGCATGGAGTCAAGTAACTGTAGCAGGCAACATGGAAGTTTCCCGGGGCGTGTGTGCCTACACTTTATGCGACGCAGACGGCGTGCTGGGGCTGTCAGCACTCTCCTCCCCCTCGGAGGCCGGCGGGAAGGTGAGCAGGTCTGGGGTCTTGGCCGGAGCTGAGCTGCTGCTGCTGCTGCTGATGGCCGAGGGCTGGGTGTTAGCACTGTGGATGCTATCCCCCGACACACTGGGCTTCATGAAGAACCTGCGCCCGCAGAGAGGGTTCAGAGTTTGGGTGTCAAAATCAGTGCTTTTGCATAAAAAATAAATGCTTGAATTGACATGCATGGCTTGACTTTTATGAAAACGATCGGACAATCGGCGCCAACCGGAGTCAAACTAAGTCAACAAACAACTTCTGACCAGTTGTATCTGCATATCACTGCAAATGCACCATACAAGAAGATGAAATGCACATAAACTGGCCAAAACGTGTATTTCATGTCTTCATCTAAAATCAGAATATCCATCCATCCGTCCGTCCATTTCCTGGTCCCAGAATGCTATGCAACATAAAACACGCAGGCCGCTTGAGGCCGTCGAATCCTTCGGGCCGGTCGGACGCCTCACCCGGTGTTGGTGGTGCGCAGGTCGCGGAACTCCACGTGCAGCAGCGGCAGGAAGACGGCGCCGCAGAAGGGGCAGGTGGTGTTGAGGTTGGAGTCGTCCGCCGTGAAGCCCGCCATGATCTCCTCGTCGTACACCAGCGCCGTGCAGGAGCGGCACTGGGAGCAGCTGGACATGAGCACCTGAGAGAGAGGGTGAGAGAGAGAGAGAGAGAGAGAGAGAGAGAGAGAGAGAGACAGAGAGAGAGAGAAATGCAGGCCGTGTTAAAACACCACATGACGTGCAAATATATTTTCTTAACCCTGTGTGATACTAATTACTGGTAATTATAGCAGACACTTTTATTACAGTGAATTCAAACATGCAATTAAATACATCAACAATACAGAACCGAGCACCTTCTGGCTCGTCAGTTATTCTTTAATGATTTATCCTTGTGACAATTGTGATGATGATGAGTTTGTGCAGGTGTGTGCGGAACATCGAAACCACTAAATCCAAATCGATTAAAAATGAACAATCTCTGACGATTCAAATCACGAAGGATCAATACACATATATGCTGACTCAACAAAGCCGCCATGTTTAAAGTAAGCAGTCCTTTAGCTATACAGTATGGAAAAGAGACATGAAAGATGCAGTGTGTGTGTGTGTGTGTGTGTGTGTGCATGCATGCGTGCATGTATGTGCGTGTGTGTGCGTGTGTGTGCGTGTTACCTCTAGTGCACAGCTCTGATAAATGCTGGAGGTGGAGGCGTGGTGGGAGGAGCTGTGCTCCGAGTCGGGACCCCGGGCCCCTCTCCCTGGGGTGGGATATGGAGGAGAAACAGAGAAAATCGATACCAACTTTCAATGGAGTTTCCCCTACTTAATGTCTCACTGAGGGTCTCGCTTAGGAGAGGACAGAGATAGAGGCAGGGAGAGAGAGAGAGAGGGGGGGGGGGGGGGGGGTAGAACATGAGCCGAGAGACAGAACGAGAAAGAGAACAAGAATGAGAGAACGAGAGAACGATGACGAGAGAGAACGAGAACAAGAGAATAAGAGGGAAAACGAGAACGACAGGCAGAGAAGGAACAAGAACCAGAGAGACCAAGACCGAGAGAGAGAGAGAGAGAGAGAGAGAGAGAGAGAGAGACAGACAGACAGACAGAGAGAGCGAGACAGAGAGAGAGAGACAGACAGACAGACAGAGAGAGAGAGAGAGCGAGAGAGCGACAGACAGACAGACAGACAGACAGACAGACCGACAGAGCGAGAGAGAGAGAGGGAGAGAGAATGGTGGTTCTCTCTGGGGCTTTGCGTACGTGGGTGGTGGGTGCCACGCCCCGTGTCACTACTGCCGCTGCTGCTGCCCAGGCTGGTGCGGCTGTGATGCAGGCCGTTGGCCACCAGGCCGGGGATGGTGGTCCCCCGCTCGGCCGATGCCTCCGCCTCCTCCAGCTCCGTCAGCATGTTCTCTTTCAGGTGGGTGGGGAAGCCACCGCCACCAGCACCACCACCACCACCACCACCACTCTGAGACGACTCCTCCTGCACACAAGGTTTAGATTCAGGTGCAGTGTGTGACTTTTGTGTGACCGGGGTCTTGTCTAGCTTATTGGGTAGAGCATGGGTTCGACCGAATCAAATCGATCTATTTGGTAACTCACTTCGTCGTCAGAGTAGGCGTAGGCGGACGCCACGGCGCCCCACACCTTGCTGGCCACGTTGGCCGCCTGCTTCATGCCGGACTTCAGCACGTCTATCTTGGGCCCCGACAGCAGCGCGTCCATCTTAATGGCGGAGAAGGAGTTGATGACCGAGCCGAGCGAGCCGACCGGGGACTTCACCAGCGCCGACAGCGAGGTGACCCCCCGCGGCGCCGGGCTGCCCGCCACCACGGACGTGCTCCTGGACGGCGTCCTGGCCGGCGTCCTGCTCTTCGCGGCAAAGGTCTTGGAGCGCGTGACCGCGACGGGGCTGCGCTTGGGCGTGTCCCCCGGCGACGCCGAGGAGGGGGAGGGGGTTTTGTTGGGGGGCACAGGGAGGCTGGACCTCCGCTCCAGCGGCGCGGCCGCCCCAGGGGCGGCGTCGGGGGCGGCGTCGAACTGGAGCTCCATGCTGGAGGACTTTTGGCCCAGCTGGGTACGCAGGCTCATGTACATCTCAATCTCCTCCGCCAGGTTGCGGGACACCACGGCCGGCAGGGAGGAGGAGGGGCCGGGCAGCTCCTGGCTGGAGATGGACGCCAGCTCCTCCGTTTCCGACACCATGCGGGACAGCGGGTCGGCGCCCACCACCACGTCCTCCCGTTCCAGCACCGGTGCCCGCCCCCCAGCGGCCTCATTCGGGGTCTCGCCACCCTTCGCCTCCTCCACGTCCTCCTCGGCTCCCTCCGTCGACCCTTCTACCGATCCCTTTCCTTCCACCGCCGGGGGCGCATCTTCCCGAGGCCCCGCCTCCTCCTGCAGCTCGACCAATGGCGAGCACGACACGTCCTCGGGCTCCTCGTCCAGGTCTTTGAAGAGGGCCTTGGACGCACCGTTGTTGGCCGCCGGGCCGGTGCTAGCGGCCCCTGCTCCGCCGAGCGCGGCGGCCGTGGACAGAGCTGCGGCCAGGATGCGGGCGTCGGCGCCCATGAGGCTGGCCATGGTGTCCACGCCTTTGTCCGACAGCATGCCGGCGCGGCTCTCGGAGCTGAAGCTGCAGCTGCGCTCGGCGAAGCTCTTCTGTCGCGGGCGGCGCTGCTGCTGCTGCTGCTGCTGCTGCTTCTGGGAGCCGGCGTCTCCGGAGGACTGGCCGACCTCCCCGCCGCCGCCACCGGGGGGCGCCACTCCCGAGCCTGGAGAAAACACACGGTGAACAACGGTTCACGGGGCAGGAACTCTCACTGCTTTACATCTTCATGAGAAATACTGTCAATATTTACATTGTTATTTAGATTTGCGCACAAACTTCCACACAACCCTTTTCACAGAGATGTCGTCGCAGGACAGTCACAGGCGTCGCTCGGGTCGTAGACTATACTACTCGTGAAGATATCACACCTGTGTGTTTGTCCTACGATGACACCTCTGTGAAGAGGCTCTACAGGGCTGCGGCTTCCCATGGAGCCCTGTGGAAGACCGTAAACCATAAGGACTTTTTTTTACCGGTTTTCCTGCCGGCGTCGAAGGCTCCCGTCGTGGGCAGCTTCACGATGCTGGGAACCGACACCAGCGCCCCCACAGGCTCGGAGGCCTCCGCTAGCACCACCCCACTGTCCACTGACCCCACCACCACCACCATGGCAGCAGCAGCAGCAGCCCCTGTGTAACGAAGACACCGCATTGAAAGACACGCGCAAATACGTCAACGTTAGAAAAACACGTCTCCGATTGTGGACTACAGTCTTTAAACATTCACGGCAGAACTCGTATTTATCCATAGATTTTAGTTTTTTGGTATGGGCTGTAATGCCTTTATGGACAGGACGGTGAAGAGAGACATTGCCTATGTCTACTCATCATCATGTTTCTGTATGGTACACTAGAAGACAGCCTGGGTCAGGATGTGAGGTGTTTCTGCTAGCGTGCTACCGCGTTTCTACTGTACTGACCGTTGTGCGAGGCGTCCGCAGAGAGGGACAGCGTTGCGTCCTGATGCAGCTCATCCTTGGAGCCGTAGCCCTGGTCCGACTGCCCTCCTGGGGGGATTCAAAACACACAGCGACGATGAGCAACGGTCTCTAACACAAAAGATGCAGGTGTCGATACAGCAAAAAGGCCTCGGAGGTATGAATACACGAGGACGGACGTTATACGGGTGACACCGGGGAAAGGTGCGTACCGGTAGCACAGTGGGTGTCCGCCGGGTCTCCCACGGCGAACAGCACGTTCTCCTCGCCGTTTGCCTCGCTGGAGCTGTCGCCGCTGATCCGGCTCAGGCGGTCCCCGGCCTGGACCCCCCCAGGCGCAGGCGGTGACGCGGCTAGAGAGGAACGATGTGAGGAACGGAGATGGAGAGAGGGCAAGAATGACAACCATGTGTCAAATGGATGACAAATGATCGCATCGCGGTGAACAGGAGTGCTGGAATGAATAGAACGACCGACGGATCAGTACGTCGAAATGTATTGATTATAGTTCTGATCGTGGATTCATCGGTTTCGTCATTTATTAAGTAAAAATACCAACCACTTGCTGCTTGTAGCTTGAGAAAGGAAAATATTTGGCTACTTTTCGCCAGTAAAAGTAAAAAAAATGTATACATTGTCTCTCGTTTGTAACTTGTGATGGCCATTTATCATCGTTTTACAGATGAATTGCACGAATATTATCGTTAGTTTCAGTCCTAGCACAACTCTTTGTTAGCGTTGGATTAGCGTTAGCTTCCTAGATGCACCACCACATGGGTTACATGAAACCCACCTCCGGCCTCTCGGGACCCGGTCTCACCTGTGGTGATGACGGTGGGGTTCCTGGTGGTCGGGCGGCGGTCCAGGACCTGCTTGAACTGGGCCACGGCGCGGAGCACGTTGCGCACCTTGGTCCACATGAAGAGACCGCTGCGGTTCCGGCTGGGCCACGGGCCCTCCAGGAGCGCCTGGGGAACAGGTAACGAAACGGGGACCGAACCCCACAAATAAAATAAGTCTGTGCTTAAACTGTTCAGGACCCATAACACCAAGCTCATTCACTCACTGTACTCATACAGCCCCCCGGTATGCTTCATGTACAACCAGGAACCGATCTTAGAAACCACCTTTATCCAAAGAGACTCACAGTGAATTCAGATACACGTCATTGAGGAGCGGGTTGGCCTACAGGTAGCGGGGGTCGGGGATCGAACCCAGTACCTTAACCCCTCCGCCCATCCTGCCCCAACGGTGACCGTCAGCTCCATCTCTGAAAAGCCGCTACAGGTTCTGCCTCCGGCGTATCCTCCTCACCTTATTGTAGTATCCGTAGGTGATGGCGTTGGGATGCACGCCAGCCTTCTTCATCTCCACCATCACGCGCACGGCCATCACCGGCAGCCCCCACAGCCCACACAGCTGCATCATCACCCGGTAGCACACCTGAGGGGCACAAAGTATATCCATATCTCTCTCTGGCTATGTTTCATCTCCATCTCTGGAGCAATCTATACATCTGTCTTATCGGATCCGCTTTCCGTTCGTCCATCTGTATCTAGCAATCGCTCTCTCAATCTCAATCTATCGACCCATCCATCTATCTATCCATACATCTACCCATCTACATCGTTCCATCTACAGATCGCTCGATCCATCTACCCCATGCATCT
Source organism: Trachyrincus murrayi (assembly GCA_900323305.1). Lineage (NCBI taxonomy): Eukaryota > Metazoa > Chordata > Actinopteri > Gadiformes > Macrouridae > Trachyrincus > Trachyrincus murrayi. The sequence continues at coordinate 21,849 of OOFB01020043.1, forward strand.
CTATCCATCTACCATCCATCCATGGCCACAGAAACCCATCATCGGAGACGTGAGCGTCATCGGATGTCGTACCTCGTCCAGCACCTCCACCTCGGACATACGCATCTTCAGCAGGATGTTGTAGGCCTGCTGCATGGCGCGGGAATGGGACTTGGCCAGGTTGACGCGGGGCGGCAGGCAGATGAACCACAGGCTGTAGCTGTGGCTGAACAGACAGCGTGCCCACTGCGTGGGGTTGGAGTTGAAGCGCTTCGCCATCTTGTACGCCAGCTTGATTTCCTGTCGGGGAGGAAGTCCACGGAATGTTTTCAAGCCGCCGTCGGGCAAAGAGGGGAGGGAAGAGAGGAGCGAGATCTGATCTGATGATGACTAATGGGGCTGATGTCTTTTTTTTGGTTTTCTTTGATGCCTGTGTTTGATGGACTCGGGCAGTAGGAGAATTTGATTACATGGGAGGATGAAGGCATGTCATCTGACATTTGGCATGTCAGCTGACATTTAGAATTTGGGTACAATTTTGCGTGTTTTTATTCAACATTTCAACTAGGAAACATACTATGCCCCACATTCTTCACTAATTGATTCTATATCGGATGTGACATCACAACCTAGACTACAATGCATTCTTGTTTGCAAGTTATTTACTGTGTGTGTGTGTGTATGTCTCTGAGTGAGTGAGTGTCTGCATGTGTGTCTGCGTGACAGTGTGTGTGCGCGTGTGCCTGGTGTGTGTGTGTCTGAGTGCGTGCGTGTGTACCTGCTTAGTCCTCTTGGCCAGCAGTGCAGGGCTGCTGGACAGACTGGACCCGGCCGTCCTCATGTTCAGGGCCGGCCTCAGCTCCATAGGGAGGTCGAAGAGATCCATGCGCAGGCGGGGGAAGCGCTTATAACTGGACGTCAGGAGGAAAGTTCCAGTGAGGACAAATGCGATGGCGATTAAAGGAGAAGAGAAAGTCGGGCGATGGATTGATGTGTATTATGCGGTTACGCGAGTTCTCAAGGCTGAATGGAAGAGCAGGGGTTGCCATGGTTTCCAGTCAGAGCAGGAAATAATGGCCCGGGGGGGGGGGGGGGGGGGGGGGGGGGTGGTTAGACAGCATGGAAGTGGGTCCCACCTGTATCGGGACGGGGGCTCGGACCCGCCCTCGGGCGGGGGTTCGGGGGGCATGACGAAGACGGTGTGCTCGCTCCTCTGGGACTCGTCCAGCTCCATCAGTTTGGTGTCCTCCGACGACTCGCCCTCCACCTGCCGTTCGGTTATGGCGGTTAGTAACACCGATCACAGCTGGTCAGAAACACAAGCTTTGTATGCATGCACTATGGCCCTATGGCGGATCAAAATACAAATGAGACATTCTGTCCTGGACACGTGATTGTCCCAGAAAAAGTCATAAAATAAAAGTTTACTTATTGATCGATCGCTTTGGGGTCGATTAATATTTGTCGGAAGGAAGAAAGGCAGGAAAAGCCGATTCCGGTACTAGGTGGTGTAATAAAAAAAAAAGAGGGAGGAAAAAAATCTGCTTGCTACAGCACACCACTTTGAAACAATAGCTCAAGGATTGAAACGGGGATGAATGATTAAGCCGTTTGGCTTCTTGGCTGAGCGGCAAACATTGGGAAATGCAGAGGAAAACAAATCTGTGTCCAACCTTACCTTGGTGGCCTTGTCACTGCCTTTATCAGAGGGAAAAAGCTGCCAGAGAGAGAGAGAGAGAGAGAGAGAGAGAGAGAGAGAGACGAAATCAATTGAATCAGAGGAAACTTGTACTTCCTTTCTCTCCCCGTGGAGGAATGTTCATTCTTCTAATAAAACAACATCAAACGAGGGCTGACGGAGGAGAACACCGTCAGGGAAAAACAAGACAAACCGTGGCACGTGACGAATGACGATTCACAGTTTGGACGACTTAAGTTCACCTTTTCGATGCAGTCGTCGAAGAAGGCGAGGCCCGTGTCCTTGTCGCTGACGAAGGTGCACTCCTCGATGAAGCGGATGAAGATCTGCGTCTTGGTGAGCTGGGAGTAGAACTTCTGGTGCGCTCGGTCGCGGCTCTTCAGGAAACCTGGCGGAGGAGGCGCAAGGACGCCAACGTCAAAGTGTCCTCAAAGAGTAATCGCTACCTTCTAGAAAGTGACAAACTTCAGAACGTTTCCCCGTGTTTTGTGTTTTTCTATTCCCCACCCCCGTGAATTATTTTGAGTAATGCTGCAATCCATTTCCCAGCAACAGGCCAAACATCTCTTTATAGCCAATGGCACGGATCATTGATCGTTGTAAAATACCTAAAACGGCTCCCTAAAATAGAAATGCCAATAAAAATTAAGCATTAGAAGACGCAAGCCGCTGAATTAATTATGCATTAAGCTGCTGTGTGTATCTAAGGAGCACAAGATGGATGGGGCGGTAACTTGTGGAAGCCAGGTTCTGTACAACAGCTCATGAAACATAAAAAGTATTGCCCGATCGACATGATATTGATCCACGTTAAGTTAGACGCTGCATATTGGTCGAACCCAACTTAACTAACTGTAATTAATTTGGAAAGATTCAAGAGGTTTTATTTCACAAATGCAACATAGTGCAGTGGAATTCCTCTTTTACAGAAACATAAAAGTGCCAAAAAATTTAATAAATAAATACAATTAAACGTATAAATAAAGAATTAAAATGTTAAAATTATTAAAAGAAACGACGAAAGACGTGATATTAAGTGTCGTGGCGCACGCATTCCCACATGAAAATAAAAGCGCAAAAAAAGAAAATATAGCACGAGGCAGACGATTACAAACGCAGAAAATACTAAATGAGGAAAGCGACATGGCGACATTAGCTCAAGTCGGTCGGCACCTTGCAGGTCGTAGAGGGAGTCCGCGGAGGTGGCTTTCTCGGTCGGCGCCTGGAGGATGGGCTTGAGGTAGGAGCGGTAACCCTTCAGGATGGACGCCATGAAGCGCAGGAACACCTCCTGGATCTCCATCTCCAGCATCGTCATCTTCTTGTGCAACGCGAAGTACACCTCGATGGAGACCGCCTCCGCCGGGGGGCTCTCTGCTCTGCGTGCTGCAATTACGTTAACGGTTACAAGTCAGGGTTCCCCGCTAAAATGGTGATCTATTTCAGTGATACCTAGAGGGTAGGTAAGCAGGCTCCGGGGGGAGCATTTCCTGAATGTGTTAAATATGATGTATGTAGATTGCTGCTGACCAATAAGAGTCAAGACCAGAAACAGAAGTACGATATCAGTACACTGATGGGTCAGCTAAGGAGTTAGGAGTTAGGAGTCGAGAAGGGGAGGCGGGAACGGCTGCTGTTTGTACCGGCCGCCAGCGTGCTGAGGGAGTTCATCAGGCTCTTGCAGGGCTTCTTGGGAAGGTTTTTCCAGGTACTGTTACTGTGTCTCTTCTCGTCAGACCTGCACCAAAGTAAAGAAGGAAAAAACGGCTGCGTTTAGCCACGGGCAATCATCATGACCGGGCTGCTCTGTTAAAATCTACCTAATTTGCCGTGTGACGCTAAAGGCACATTTCTGCACAGAGAGAGAGAGAGAGAGACTCACCGCCACCACGGCCTCAGTCACGCCGGTGAGCACGTCGGGCCTCAGGGAGTGCAGCAGGATCTTGCTCTCCATCAGGACAAAGTGGAGCAGCGTGGCACAGTTCTCAGGGCCCAGGCTAATCAGCAGGGCGCCGTAGTCCGCCCCGCTGGACGCCACAGCGAGGAATAATTACACAAAAAAATGAAATTATTAAAAACGAAATTGCATTTTTTAAATTAAAAATTACGCTTACTTAGTTTTCCCCCCCCCTCCCCAATACACCCAATTATTATGTAACGCCCAATAAATGACACACAAGTTGAAAGGGGCGTGGGGAGGAAGTAGAAAAGAAGAAGAGCACAGATGCGAATGTGAGTGTGAGTGGGCGGGGGGGGGGGGGGGGGGGGGGGGGGGGGGGGGGGGGGGGGGGTGGGGATTCAGACAGCTGTGTGACATTCACACGCCTATTATGAGAAAACCTCAGACACCAAACATAAGACTTGTGAAGCCTGTGATCATATCAAAACCTATTATGCTTCAAAGATCTTTCTCACAATTAGCAATCCTAAGCCTGGGAAATAAACACTATTATTGTCTGCTCCATGCTGGTGGCCACGCAAGAGTGATTTTAGACAATGGAGTAGTTTCTTTATATTTCCCGGGAAAACTGACTTGGCACTGGGAGGATTTGACCTTGGAAAAACTTTAAAAACGGGCACAATTAGCAACGCGGCGTGCCAGGAAAATGAGATGGATTTATTTAATAGCCTCGCTACTTCCCCTCTGGAACACTTTACTTTGGTTTCTGTGCACAACCACCCCACCCGGACTAAGATATGTCTGGAGTAAAACACCCGCACGACGAAAAATAAAATGCACAGGGTCAAAATCCGTGAGTGCAAATAAAGGCCGCCTCTTATTGCCTGCTACTGCGTTTGTAATGTTATGCACGCACGATTTTTTAAATGTGGTAATTCTGCTTTTACTTAAGTAGGTTTTGAGTTAAATACTCTAGTATACTACAGAGTACACTGCTACTACCACCACCACGTATTTTTTGTACCAGTACTTTGACTGGTTTGGTTTCTACTTGGGTAGGATTTTTCAGTCCTCTTTCTGCCTCTGTCGAAATATAAATAATCTGTTGAATAAAAGCATGTGCTAAATGTAAACGTAAATGCTCACCTGAGAGGTAAGGGGGTGCAAACAGGCTGGGAGAGGATCAGGGTGTCAACTGCCGAGAGCTGAAAGAAACATTTCAGGTTATGTTATGTGACCAGCCAAAAATTTTATGTTAAGTTATCAGGTCGCAATTAACACAATAAAAGCCCTGACCCCGAAATCCTTGCAAACACAGTTGAAGACAATAGTTTGAATTGTTGCAATACATACATAAATATGTGGGGTATGTGATGGGAGTGGTGTGTGTGTGTGTGTGTGTGTGTGTGTTCACCTGAACCAGGATCCTTGGCCTCTGCGGGGAAGGAAATGACACGTTGTGCATGAAGTGAGAGATGTGCCTGTCAAGAGAGGAAAGAGGCACAGAGAGACATGCTGTTAAGACTGACTGCCTTGTCTTGCCTGCATTTACTTCAGGGCTGTGCAATAATACCCTTAGATGCACTTTCAGTCTTTCTTTGATTTGCGCTGAAACACTCAAACTAATAAAGTTTAACATTTTCTTACCTGCTCTGGCAGCCTCTCTTTTCTTTTTAAACTTTTTCATGTTCCTCATGCTCGTTAACGTTATCCGAGTTAGCTTTGTTCTTTCTCTGTATTTTATTGTTGCCTTAACTGATCGTACAGTGTTTTGAGTGTTTATGAAAATATAAAATGAAATAAACATATTCCTATCTTATTATTATTATTACACATCTCATCTCATCAGCGTTCTGATGTTATTAGCTGGTTGCTAGCTTTGGCCGTATGCTGGGTAAGAGAACGACCGGCGGCTATGCTACGACAAATCGATCACCGACGTCCACGCGCAATGGCCGCCGCGTTCTGTATCCCCCCCCCCCCGACATTCTTACTTCTCGATGGGCAGCGGGTGGGGGCCCGAGGTGGACAGCTTGTAGAGGAACATGAGGAACTTGCGGAAGGAGACGAAGAAGGGCCAGCGGGAGAGCAGACAGATGCACTTGTTGGCGGTGACGTGGCGGCCGGGGACGGGTTTCTTCTCCACCGTGGTGAGCAGGCCCAGCTGCACCTTCTGCTTCTCGCTCAGCAGGTCCTCGGTGTAGGACTCGTAGAACTGGATGGCCGCGCCGTACATCTGGTGGTATGGAAAGAAGAATACTGTACTCGGAATACTGTAGAGGAAGAAACAATGGGGGAGAACGGAGGGCTGCGGGATCCCTGCCCATCTCGAAGACCCGACTCTTGCTTGATCTGCACCGATGCTAATTGTGTTATTTAGCTAACGCAAAAAATAAATACAACTGACCTTGTTTTTGTTTTTTTATTCCTCTGGCTACTCCAGCTGTTCTTCACGTTCTTCACGCAGCACTTTAACTTTCTTTGTCGCCACTCCAGTGTATGTTCTCCGCCTAACTTGCACGTCGCTTTGGATAAAAGCGTCTGCTAAATGAGTAACTGCAAAAGAGTTTGGGGGGGGGGGGGGGGGTGGCGAGCTGACCTTTTCACC
>OOFB01020046.1:0-11326 GCA_900323305.1 Trachyrincus murrayi
AGCACGTTTCGGGGTCCCCCTTAGACTTATTAGACATCCCCTTAGACGTCCTATTTTATCTTTATTCCCTCCTTCATTCTACATTCTCTATGTATTTTTGTCTTCTAATATTATTTGTATAACCCATTCGTTTTTGCTATTTTCTGTAAAGCACGTTGTAAACTTTGTTTTTAAAATGTGCTATACAAATAGTTTATTATTATTTATTATACATGCACACACACACACACACACACACACTAATACATGCTAATTCACACACGCGATCACGTGCACACTCTCACTCACACACACACACACACACACACACACAGATCAGTGTACACACACACACACACACACACACACACACAGTACTCTGGTTCTCGATGTTTTCATTGAGTCATTTCTGTTCACATAAACAGTCGGCTGGTTGCTTTCACACAACAAACACCGTCTGTTTCACATCACACACACACACACACACACACACACACACACACACACACACACACACACACACACACACACACACACACACACACACACACACACACACACACACACACACACACACACACACACCACACACATGCACACACACACACACACACACACACACACACATGCATACACACATGCACACACACTAATGTATGCATGCAGACACATATGCACACAAACACACTAACATAAATGCATGCAAGATGCACTGACTCACACAGGCACAGACATATACACACATACACACACACACACACACACACACACACACACCTCTGCATGCACACAGACACAGACTCCTTGTCCTGTTTTCTCACGACTACCTTCTACTGGTGTTTATGCCTCTCGGGTCAACACTAGAACCAGTTTCAGGGTCCTCTGAAGTTCTGCTAACAGTATGAAAGCAAGAACCATCGATCGATGCCAAAGATCCATACAAGATTGAGCTGAGGTTAACTCCTGCCACCACCATTTAGATTAGGAATAAGTATTGAACCCTCTATTCCTTCCATACAGTGAGATGATGTATGGCGTATCTCTGGACCAGGGCACCCCCGAACGTCATTAGTGACAGTTCAAAGTCCTGCGTCTGCCCCAGAAGGGAGGAGGTCTCCTCAGAGGTCCCATCTCCTCCTCATAATTGGGTCAAACGGAGACGTGAGCGATGCTTTCTTGTGGTTCCAAGCTCGGCTGAATGTCCCCCATCAGTCACCGCCAGACAGCCGCTATTAACCCCGTCGCCGTAGTCGTCTTTAGGGCTCGTGCTTTCCCTCTCCGGGGGGCTTCGGGATCAATGTGTACCTCGTGAGAGGCACGTCAGACATCAGATTACTGTAAACACTCAGTCGCTGTAATCTCACCGGCGCTCCTCTCGTGTGACGCTGAGGAGGCCATCTTTCTCCCTGACATTCCAAACGTCATTAAGAGGAGACGCCTTGTAAACCTTTCTTCTCTTTCTATTTAATTTGGTTGTTTCTCACTTTTGTTTGATGGTCTCTGACTATTCTGTCTGAACCTCTCTGTGTTCTTCACTGAACACACAGAGGCTGGGAGGAGGAAGGTTTCTTCACGTGTTCCAGGGAGTTTGGATGGAGCGAGTGGGGGTCTTAGTGGGGGTGGGTTGAGGGGTCTTAGTGGGGGTGGGTTGAGGGGTCTTAGTGGGGGTGGGTTGAGTGGTCTTAGTGGGGGTGGGTGGGCGATAACACCCAGACGACTCAGACTGGCCACGGCGGGTCAGGGACTCCTGACTCCTGAGAGAGTGATAAAACAAAAATACTTTTCTTTCCATGCGCCTTCAAAGCAGACTTATCGCAAATAGGCTAATTAAGTTGTTGTTGCTGTTTGATTTTACCTTTCATCTCCAGAGACGGAGAAATGCAGTCGTCTGACCTTGATGTTGTCCAACCATTTATTCTGTAAGACTGTAAGGTTTAATAGGCTATGGTAATTTCTGACGGTAGTGCTTTGAATTGTACTCCGGCTTCAAGGAGAAATAAAATGCTTTCTCTCTCGGCTATTAGCTGTGGCTCTGATCTTCAAGGTACTAATTAAAGTTTCCACCCAACTCGGAGGTCTCCCGGGTACGAGGGATGAAATATCAGGCTTTATGTTGAGGAAGAGCGTGGCTCTGAACGGAGCCCTGCAGAACCCCAATTCATCATCGTTGGTTTTCAGTCTCCCGTGTCCCGGGACCTGGACCGGCCCAGAGCACGGACCGGCCTGGCGGGTTATTGGTTCTGCAGGATTATGTATCGGAGGTGGACCAATCAGAGAGCCTGGTTTGGCTCGGGCGAGCCAAGTTGTGCCGTTAACCAACACTCTTTTACCGTTGCTCTACTGCTCCTCCGAGAGGACAGTGATCCCTCCTTTATTAAAACCACTTGTTCAACAGTGTCTTTCTCTCCCTCTCTCCCTCCCCCTCTCTCTCAATCTGTCTCTCACTCTCTATTTCACTCTCTATTTCACTCTCTCTGTCTCTCCTACTCTCTCTGTCTCTGTCTCTCCTCCCTCCCCCCTCTCGGTGACACAAAGCAGAGGTGCTGTGTGATTGGTTACAGGAAGTTTTGTTGTGGTTTTGTCTCTGCTTTTCCATCTCTAGCTCTGCGTCTCTCTACTGCTCCCTCTCTTTCCCTCTATCTCTCTACCTCTCTCTTTCCCTCTCTACCTCTTCCTCTCCACCTTTATCTCTCTCACCCATGTGTGTCTGGGTAGATCTTTAGGGAGACTTAACGGGGTTACCATGCTGTCCTGGCTCATTCTCTCTCTACCTCTCTTACTTTCTTCCCCCCTCTCTCCTCTCTCTAGCTCACCCCCTCTCTCTCTCTCTCTCTATCTCTCTCTCTTTCTCTCTCACTCACTCTCTCTCTCTCTCTACCTCTCTTACTTTCTTCCCCCCCCTCTCTCCTCTCTCTATCTCACCCCCTCTCTCCCTGTCTCTCTCTCTCTCGCTCTCTCTCTCTCTCCCTTTCTCCCTGTCTCTCGCTCTCTCTCTCTCTCTCCCTTTCTCCCTGTCTCTCTCTCTCTCTCTCTCTCTCCCTTTCTCCCTGTCTCTCTCTCTCTCTCTCTCGCTCCCTTTCTCCCTGTCTCTCTCTCTCTCTCTCACTCTCTCTCTCTCTCTCTCTCTCTCTCTCTCTCTCGCTCTCTCTCTCCCTCTCTTTCTTTCTCCCCCCCTCTCTCCTCTCTCTAGCTCACCCCCTCTCTCTCTCTCTCTCTATCTCTCTCTCTTTCTCTCTCACTCACTCTCTCTCTCTCTCTACCTCTCTTACTTTCTTCCCCCCCCTCTCTCCTCTCTCTCTCTCCCTCTCTCTCTCTCTCTCTCTCTCTCTCTCTCTCTCTCTCTCTCTCTCTCTCTCTCGCTCTCTCTCTTGGCGAGTGCCTTGCTCCCATCTCTGGCACGCTCGGTTCCTGTCTCCGGTGTGTGTGTTCCGTGTCGGATGACTGCGGTCAGACGACGTGTCGAGCCGAAGCCGTCCGCTGACAAACCCACGCCGGTCCTGATTGGACCCACGCCGGTCCTGATTGGACTTGTAATTAAAGAAGTCAACCTGAAAAGGACCTGATAATATAAACTGTGTCCCCTCAGCCATGCACACCTACTTCCTTTTGTTGTTGAAAGACAAGGCTTAAATGATACTTGGCATGCTTGACCCCGCAAGCCCGCTGGCTGTTAATTTAACGTCCTCGTAAATCTGGAGGCAGAGAGAGCTTCTGCCGCGATGTCAAAACAGGCTGCGAGGGTTTCCAGTTGAGCTGGAGAGACGTCTGGGAGTGTCTGGGAGTCTCAAATTAAATCAAACTGTATTTATAGAGCGTCTTTTGTGTAAATCAGCAATACAAAGTGCTTAACAAGTTTAAAATAACAAGTACAACAAATCTGACTCACAGATATACATTTGAGAGATATAATTAAACTAAAGTAATAGGTTGTGTTTTTAAGATGTTATTTAAACATACGAACAGATTGGGTCACTGTTCCAGAGGCAGGGACCAGAGTCACTAAGAAGACCCGGGTCCTTCTAGAAGTTTCTCTGTGCATGGCACTCATTAGAGGCTTGCAGAGATCTCAGCATACGGTTTTTAGATCAGGACCCTTCACGGGTCTGGGTCTCTCTCTCTAGACAGATGCTAATCCCTTCCCAGGGTGGGGTGGAGAGGGTAACTGGGCCTGAAGCCCAACCAGGAACCATCATCAGGGACACGATGGGTTTCCAAGACGTTAGGAGCGCTGGAAGGGGAATATTGTTGTCATGGAGATGGCGGTGGTTACCTGCTGTGCCCTTGCTGACCTCTGGCGAAGGTCTTGTGGTAGGTGGTTGGCAGGACGTGACCCCTCCGTCTGAACGCTGGATGGTGAGATATGAGAAGGCTCTGAGATGACTCTACCTCTCCTTCTGGGAACGCAGCAGTCGCAGAGATCAGATTCTTCTGTTAAAGTACTTTAAGCGGTTAAAGGAGTGCCAGCCTTCTCCACTTGTTCTTTTGTTCTCTTTTTGAGTTCATACAATGTATCGGACACGTTAGTATAGATGATAATTCTTTTGTAATATGTTCTGGTGTTTTTGTGTTCTCATCTCTGTATTAATCAATTCACATTCTAAAAGCTTTTGGTATTAACTGTGTTTTCTGGCACAGGAAATCTTCCTTTGTTTGTTGATTCCTTTGTTATTCCGACGAGTCCAAATTCTGAATCATTTCCTTTAGAAGTGCTTCTTGGTTCTGGTTATTCTGTATAATGAACACATTAGATCCAAATTAGGGTCTCGAGCGCGACGGGGAAAGTCGGTTAGCAATGTGGAATCAGTTCATCTCAGATGCTCGGAGGAGAACACGTCCGACCTCTGACCCCCAGACTCGTCAACTGAATATAATGAGACACGCAATCATTTTGAAGTGATTATTTCCTGCTTGAGGCGCACCCTGCTCACATTTTATGACTCAACGATGTCAGTAATAGCGTCCAACTGGGCAACAGTGGCGCTGTGAGGTCATCGGAGTTACAAGTGAAGTCCCGGACAGGTTAGCTGTGTGTTAATTGTGCCAATCCAAGCCGCTGCAGTCGGAGCTGAGCTGTGCTTGCTGGGGTAATGGTTTACCGTATGACTCTAATCTTTGTCTTTAATCAAGACCAGATTCAGCTTAATTAACCAGCTTCTCCTGAGGTTGGTAAAGGAAAAAAAAAAAAAAAAGCCCTGCTCGATAATTTAAAAAATATGTGCACTCAACCTATATGGGAGTGTGTTGCCGGTGGGTGCTGTCTGTCTCCATGCGGTGATAGCTTCATGCGGTGAGAACTCGGGTTTCTACTCACTAGACGTCTACAGGGTCCAGGGATGTGGAAGTCATTAGAGTTAGCTATCTTCGCTCTACTTCCTGCATGTTGTCAGTGTAGTTTCTTTTTTTGGTTCTTTTTCTGTTTTGCCGCTCGTGTGTCTCGTGTGTAAACGTGGTGAAACGTGGATTGTCCGGGTGTCATTCCAACAGCTAATTGGATTGGACAGACAATCTGGCTTGATGGTTTCAAATTAAATTTTATGAGTGAAGCGGGGACCAGATTCTATGACAGAAGGTCAGCAGCACTTGCGGTCACCTCTCATTCCAAACGGGGTATCAGGTTAGCCTTGAGATGAATTCATCACAGCTCCAGATACGGCCTCGCTGTCAATCTCACGGTCAAGTCATTTGCGGCGCTTAAAGGTATCAACGCGGACGGAGCTCGGGAACGGTTTGGCGCGTGAATCATTCATACGACCTATAAATAATAGAGTCCTGGCACCGGGGTGAGCAGCAGCTGCAACTTGAAACAGTAGTGAGTTGAAATCCTATCTTTTACTGTGTAAACTAATGTGTTTCACCTGCCTCTACAGAGGCCCCAGGGCCCAGGGCAGCCAGACAGGTAGAACACTTCCTCCCCACCTCACTTCCTCTTCCTGCCATGAATATTTCACAAGAGCTCTTTGATATCCCGGGTGTCCCGCGGGATCACGGGAAATGGCATAATTATTTCTAAAAACTGCGCTTCTGCCCTAATTAGTTCTTAGTTCACTCCTCCTCAGAAGTGGGCCTTATATTATTTACACATCAAGGCGACGCATGGTTGGAAATAAATATTCATTGTTTGTTGACTCTGCTCCGGGTCCCCGGGCTCAGCGCTGCCATCACCGCGTGTTTACAGAACAGTCAGCCGCTTCCCCGGACGCCACCCCGGACGCCACCGCGGCGGTCATTAAGCCGGCCTCTGTACCGACGGAGCCAGACTGGCTTCGTCTGGAGTGCCGGTTCAGTGGGTACACATCATCCTCCTCCGCCCCTCCGGGGACTCGTCTATGCGTCTATGAATATAGGTCAGATTAGATGCTCAGATGTGGAGATATGTTTCAATAATACAAACAAACCCAAAGCTGAGGCTGATGTCCGTGCCGTAGCATGAGAATGAGCACATTAGCACAAACCCTCCTCCCAACCTCCAATTATCTGCTTAGAGGCCGACTTTATTCATTCAGCGATCTGCTGGGCCCATTCTCCACCCAGCATGTCCTACTGGCCCGTCTTTAATGAACTTAGCTCCTGAAAGGAAAACCCGTTTAAAATGGAGGAGATCCTGCAAAGTGGATTTGCTGGGACATGTGAGGTCTGCCCCCCCCCCTCCCCGCCCCCCATCGTCCAAGGCTGGCCTATGAATGGGCTGCTGTATCCACCACCACCACCACCACCACCACCTCCGTACCCCCCATGGTCCCCCCGTCCCTGGTGGTCCTATGGCCTTGGGACCCATTGTCTACCCTGCGAGAGCTTTCAAGAGAAACTGGTCCGTTCAAAAGGCATCAACCCTTTTGTGCACGTGCATCACCCCTTGTGCACGTGCATCACCCCTTGTGCATCACGTGCATCACCCCTTGTGCATCACGTGCATCACCCCTTGTGCACGTGCATCACCCCTTGTGCACGTGCATCACCCCTTGTGCACGTTCGGGCAGCTGTCCTTTTCCCCCACTTCCTTTCAAAGCGACAAACTCAACTGGGTCTGACTGGTAGTATCATAATCACTTCCAACATTAATGGAAATTCAATTGCTGGAAAACTTCAACACAACTTTTCCATATTTATATAACTGATAAACAGACGATGTTTGGCAAAAGCTCTCCCATGAGTCCCAAGCGACAAGCTTGTTCACGGCTGTGGAGCGTGTATTTGTGTATTTGGACGAGTGGATGCAATGGGCGGGGTTGTGGAATATGAGTGGTGATGTAATATCATCTGGGCTAGACTTCAGAACACTTGACACCGTTAAAATGGCCGCTTCACTCTCACTGTCCCGTGTGTCTCGACCCTGACATTAGCATAGCGGTTCATCATATCCCTCCTGCAGCTCAACTCTGTGGGCTTCAACCCAAGTGAAACATCATCTCGTGGGGTATCTGGTTGTATCTAGCCGCACAATAGCCACCGTTAGACTTTAGCGGCTAAGCGGTGTGCTCCCAGATGCTTATCTGCATTATCTAAATCTATTCAGTTAGCTGCAGTGCTTCAGAAACAGTTGTTGTAAACTTGTGTGTGCAGGTAATACATCGAAATGGACTCAATTCATGTAACGCTAATTCATGTAAATCACTGTGGCTTCAACAAAAGGGTTTTGACAATCAATGTCTCACATTCACACGTTGAATCCATTCACACATTTACACATGCTTTAATCCATTCACACATTTACACATGCTTTAATCCATTCACACATTCACACATGCTTTAATCCATTCACACATTCACACATGCTTTAATCCATTCACACATTTACACATGCTTTAATCCATTCACACATTCACACATGCTTTAATCCATTCACACACCCATTCATTACGGGAACATAATGAATTACATAACGCCGGCAATCCAAGTTTCTTTCATTATGTTATTGGGTCAACAAGTCAACAAAAAGCGCAGACGAAACTCAATATTGATTATGATTATTTTATTGTTTATTGATTGTTTTCCTGTGCAGGTGGAAATCACTCTGCAGGACGTCAACGACAATCCGCCCGTCTTCCCCAACGACGTTGTGGACCTGACCATCGAGGAGAACGTCGGAGACGGCTTCAGGATCATGCAGCTGACCGCCACGGACGCAGACCAGGTAACCCTAACCCTAACCCTAACCTAACTCTTTCCCTTCCATGGGGGGTGGAGTGTTGAAAACCCCTAACCCTAACCCTAACCCTAACCTAACTCTTTCCCTTCCATGGGGGTGGAGTGTTGGATGTAGAATTGACATGATGATAAACGATGCATATAGGCATCTTCTCAAACCATAGAAACATAGAAAACACTATGGATTAAAATACATAAAATACGACAAACACCTGCATGTAGAATATACAACATATATATACACCCAGTTTTAAAGTGTAATAATACTGTAATACTACCAACGCCACCCAAGCAAGAAACGACAATGTTAGTCTGCCCTTTGCAACCTTTTGCCCAGTATCACCTTCCTCCCCTCTTCCCCCTCTTCCTCACACTCTCACAGACATTAGCAGACCTCCTGCTAACCACCTCCGTGTTGTCCTGACACCTGAGCCAGCGAGGGGCAGGTAGTGCCACAGCGCCAGCGCTGCTCAGCGATCGAATTCCCCGTCGGACTCCCTGATAGTCCCTCTGCGGCCACCGTAGTTCACGTTACATCACTGGCATCGCCCTCAATTAGCAGAAGCCTCCGTCTTTTTGCTGCTCCGGGCAGATTGTGGACATTAAATCCTACAGTGAGCGAAAAGCCGAATCTCCCAGCTTTGCCGAGGGCTTGCGGTCCCTAACCTCCGCCAAAGGTCCCTCACCCCTCGCCAAAGGTCCCTCACCCCTCGCCGAAGGTCCCTCACCCCTCGCCAAAGGTCCCTCACCCCTCGCCGAAGGTCCCTCACCCCTCGCCAAAGGACACAATAGACAGGAGTGGAAACTAGTCGAAGGAGACAGAGATTAGGGCGAGAGGGGGAATAAAAGGCTCAGATTTAACATTAACTTATGAGGCCACACTTCTTTTAGTGCACAGCTGTTGCCTCGGCCGTGCTCCGAGAGCCGTGGACAAACCATGAGAACGCTCCGGACGGGCCTGGCCGGCTGCTGCTCCCATGGCTTTTATCTGACGTCTGACTGGACCGTAAACGTCAGACCTGGAGGCAGGTCCATGTTTTCAATACGGGGATCTTGAGGACATAGTTTGATAATTTATTTCCTTCTTCACAGGAGAGAGAGAACTGAGAGAACTTTTGAGGGCTTTGATCAGCAAGGTTCAGCGTATGGTTTTTAAATGACACAGCACAATAATCCTGTCAGTCCCCTTCATCTCCTGATGAACACAGGGTGTCGAGTTCAGACCTTCGGTCTCAAGCTAAACCTCAAACAGTTTCATTAAATCCAGTAGAGTTTCAGGCTCAGCAACCTATTTTTTGCGAGAGAGAGAAAAAATGTTGCTCGAAATTGAAGCACTAAAATATAGCGGCGTCGTTTAGGAATTACAGGTTCTGGAGAAGTTTCTGCCAAACTTCTGTGCTACCATGAATAGGTTGCTAAATAGGAGCCTGTGCCCGACTCCAGCTCCTTCTCCGAGCCAGATACAAGGCCGGCCAACGCTCTGCCCACATCCTTACGCAGGAAGCTGGAGCTGACGCCGAGCCTAGCGATGGAGAAGAAGAACCCACATGTGTTAGAAGCCAGGAGTGCAAGCTGCACCGGGCCAGCTGACTCTGGATACAGACATCATAACCCGCCAGCCACAGCACTACATATGGAGCTCATGTGTAAGGGCTTTAAGACTCTGCTGCTACGCATCAACGCTTTTGCTACACCCGTTTCCTTCCAGAAGAAGGAGAGAGGGTCGCGTTTAAGGGTTAAAAAAATAAATAAATGGTCCCTTAAACGTCCCTCCGTTGTCGTAATGGACACCGGGCCTCTCGTCGTTATGTTTCTCACTTCATCCGCTGCCTTTTGTGCTTTGGGACGGAACGGGTGGGTTTTGCTTAATGAGCATTCTGACATGATCTGGAAAGTATGTCGCAGGTAAAGCCTCTCCAAAGGGAGCAAGGTAGAACAGTGGGTGTTTAGGAGAGTTCTCCAAGTGTGAGATTAGCCTCGAAATTAAACAGTCATGTGTTCCAGGGGCGACAGCCAGAACCGAGCGCGAGATGCAGGGCTGTTAAACGTAGCCTTCACTTCTAGGGTTGTTTTGGGTTTTCGGTAGTTAGAGCTTATTTTATTTGCAGTCGGCCCACTCAAACAAAGAGCTTCTTTTGAAACTGTAACTCATGTGCCCTTACTGATTTTATTAATTTAGCAGATGCTTCTGTATGAAGTGACTCATCGGTGAGGCTGAGGACATCTAAGTGTACAACGAATGATGGAGCGTTCCTTCCGTCATTCTTCCAGACGCGAAATTCGGATGTCACAGCAGAAAATACAGGACTAGTAGTCGTAGAAATACATTAAATTAAGCGAGTTGCACAAGACAATATTCAAGACAAGGTTGTCCAGACAAAGTTCCTCTCGAGGTTCATGGTTTCCATCATCCTGTGTTTTGATTGGCTGAGCTGGACGGGTGTACAGGAAGCTGATCTCCCTGCTGGCGGTCTGGTTCACACCTCCGGCCGCTGCCTGCTCCCAGAATCCACTGGGGTACTGAATGAGTTTCCTTCTGCTCTGGTCTGGGGCCGAGTGCCCCCCCCTCGGCCTGAATGCTGCTGCTTGATTGGTCAATCCCTTCCCGCCTATTTTCAACAATCCTGCACGTCTTTGGAGGACGGTAAAGTAAAGACCTTAAACTCTTAAAGGCAAGGTCAAGATAACAGCCACTTCTAGAGTGCACATATGGGCTTTTAGTAAGTACGTGTGTGAGTCTGTGTGTGCCTGTGTGTGTGTGTGTGAGTGTGCCTGTGTGTGTATGTGTGTGTGTATGCCTGTGTGTGTGTGTGCCTGTGTGTGTGTGTGTGTGTGTGAACTCTGCATGGACATGCAGAATGTGCTGAAGCAGGAGAACGGGTGACAATGTACTTACAGTATGTTGACATCCATGTGTGTGTGTTTATGTGTGTAAATGTGTCAGAGTGTGGACATGTTGATCTGCGCCCACACACACACACACACACACACACACACACACCACACACACACACACACACACACACACACACACACACACACACACACACACATCAGAGGAATAAGACTGCGAGTGTTGGGCGCTGAAGCACACAGCCCAGGTGGCTGATGGGATTGCCAGACCTGGAGTCCTGATTGATGACAGCAGGACCCTTAGATGAGCAGACCCCCCCGCCCCCCCCCCCCCCCCCCCTGGGGCCCC
>OOFB01020046.1:18032-32641 GCA_900323305.1 Trachyrincus murrayi
GTCCAGCTCTATGGGTTTCACCCCCAGAACAACGTAGATCTGGCCTAGCCTGGCTGTGGTTCCCTGGGGCCCGTGGGAAGGGTTAGCTGGCTAGCTGGTGTGCATTTAGCTGGGCTAATGATACGTGTGTGTGTGTGTGTGTGGGCGAGGTCTGCCCTAGACTGGTTGAGGACCAGATTATGTCCGTAATTTCTCAGCCCGGCCTCTGGTTTCTACAAAGAACTGAAACCTGCAGGTTTAAAGGACCTCTATTTTACCACCAGGTGTGATATTGATTAGCCATTACACACAATTTCAAAATCTAACCTTTAGTGACATCACACACGACTAATCAACATCACATGTGGTGGTAAAATAGGGGCCCTTTCATGGTCTGCTTTGGAAGAGTCACACTGCCGTCCATTAGCCGCGATCAAGAAGCCATGAAGAAACTTCACCCATTACCGCCTCCGTAAACAATAGAAAATAATATTTATACTTGACAAGGACCAGATGTACACATAACATCTGTACTGCACATCAGCCCCTTGTGTAAATAACGAGAGGATTTTTTTAAAATCATAATTTCCATGACATTTACATCTCTGTGTTCTGTGTTGATGTGTTCCAGGTGGTGGCCCGGGACGACGACCAGGGCGCTAACGGGCAGCTAAGCTACATGCTAAGCGGCGGTAACGACGAGGCAGCCTTTAGCTTGTCGTCCAGCGGCCAACTGAGTCTGACGCAGACGCTGGACCGCGAGACCCAGGAGAGATACGTCCTATTGGTCACGGCGACGGACTCAGGTGAGACTAGCGGCAGTCGTACTGAAACCCTTAGCGTCTCAGTGCGACTTAGCGAAACCCCCGTCTGTAGTGTTGGGTTTTATGACCACTTCGACTGCTTCAAAGTGAGCTGGTGCTTGTGTCTGGAGTCAGACCATGTCGTGCTGGCTCAACTTAAGAGTCCCATCAAAGTGTATGTATAGCCAGATATTTATATCAGAGCCTATATGTTGAGAGCCGGGTCCCACACACTATGCATCTGGAGTCCTTCTATGAACAAACACGAATGCCAGAAAACATCCTTTCTGATTCCCACTGTGTTTTTGTGGCTCGATAACCTAAACACTGAGGAGTTTTTAGCTTGTAAAATCGCGGGTGCTATTGGATTCCTGTGTGTGTGGCTTTCGATTGAGCAGCCTTGTCTGTTTATTTGGATACAGCGGGCTTGTTATAACCAGATAAAAGGTCCACTTGTTATTGCATGGAGGCCAGCTAATGTGCAGTTTAAAGGGGTATATGCGTCGCAGCCCCGTCGCAGTTTAAATCACATGGTATCCCAGCTAAGTATATGTTCCTGTGTGTGTGTCTGGCACCGGTGTCATGCTTGAGGGTAGCGCTCGCTCATTCCTGGACTGACCATGTGACTGTCCGCTACAGCGTGTATTTTTGACTGCACACACACACACACACACACACACCCCACGCACACACACACACACACAGAGGATGCAGTGAGAGACTTCCAGCGACTGCTCACTTCCAACAGTGGCCGTTGTTTTTGTTTCAAGCGATGTTATGATGTCATCAGCCATGTGTCCTTCTACATGAAGATTGCGTTCATCAGATTGTGTTCATCAGAGTGTGTCCATCGTGGGGTCCCTTCGGTGGTTGACCGTGGGGGGGTTACGGCCCTAAGGGGTGA
Organism: Trachyrincus murrayi; assembly: GCA_900323305.1. NCBI lineage: Eukaryota > Metazoa > Chordata > Actinopteri > Gadiformes > Macrouridae > Trachyrincus > Trachyrincus murrayi. Next base: position 19,719 of record OOFB01020046.1, read on the forward strand.
TTCTCAGTTGGCTGAAAATGAATTTGTCAAAGTCTGCGGGACAGCGTTTGGTAATCAGACTATCACGAGTAATTCAACGTGGATGGTGATGGATGGCTTTAATGCATGCGTCGCTTTCACTGATCTTTTTATAAACACAGAGATTTACGTCGTTTGGCAGAAGCCGAGCGATACGCCAACGTACTAATTATGATTCCAGATCTTTCTGGAGGCTTTGCTAGGAACTCGTATCCAGAGGTTCTCTCGGAAAAAAAACTATTCCGCAATATGTTGACAGCGTATTGTAGTGCAATGTCACACGGGATGCAGTGTGGAATATAATATATATATATGTATAATATATAACACGCCTCATAAACCTCATAAACATCCAGTCCAGTCATAATTAGCCTGCGCTATTCTCTCCCACCGCGGCCAGGGAGGGAGGGAGGGAGGGGGGGAGACCATCTCCAGGCCAGAAACCATGGAGGTGGACGAGGTTCCCACACCCCCAGTCTACCCTGACTCCCATACCACAGGCCTCACGCTTAACACAATAAAAGCGCAACTGTAGCTTCTTAACACATTCAAAGCGCAACTCTGTCTTCTTAACACAATAGAAGCACATGTATGTCTTCTTAAAACAAATAAAAGCACATGGCTGCCTTCCTAACATAATAAAAAAAAAGTCTTGTTAGCACATTAAAACCATGAGACAGTCTTCTTAACACAATAAAAGCGCATGTCAGTTTTGTTGACACAATAAAAGCACATGGCTGCCTTCCTAACACAATAAAAGCACATGTAAGTATTGTTATCACATTAAAAGTGTCAGTCAAAGTTCTGAACACAAATCAGCCCACGGTGCATTCAAAAAGGTTTCATCTCAGGGGGAAAACAGAAAGAAAACATGGCAGAGTTGACTGATGTAATTCTTACGTTTTAATTTAGACAAAAAAGTGTTCTGGAGTCACTGTTGAAAACAGCCTTATTGGATTTTAAAGTTTACCGTTGGTCCACACATGTAAAACACATGCCAGCGTGTCATGTGACTGCATTCTCTATAAGTACTTTAGCATCTGCACGGGAGCTAATTCTGTCCTATGACTGTATGCCCTATAAGCGCTTTAGCATGTTTAGCATCCGTACGAGGGCTAATTCTGTGCTTAAATACTGAGTGCTACGTGACTTATGATCCGACAGATGTGCTCAGGTCATTTAAACTTTTATTTTTCCATGAAAAATGGTAGAATAATACAGGAATGATTCAGTTTTTTTGTGTGCGGCTATGCCGGGACTTGGCCATCCTCCAGGGGCCCGTTGAGGCTGAAGAACGTAAACTCATTCATCGGAGCGTGTGTCGAGCTTTCAGGGCCCGACCGGCCCGCGGTGAGTGAATTCTGTCATGAAATGGTTCTCATAATGGTTTCTGGCACAGGAGGGCAAGAAAACCTCAGAGTTTTTGGCTCACTTTTGTAATTATTAGAAAATGTGAGCGGAGGCCTCACTTCGTAAAGGTGTTTCACTAGGACTCTGCTGGAGGAGACACTGGGAGAGCAGACCCAGTGGAACCAGACACTGGGAGAGCAGACCCAGTGAAACCAGACACTGGGAGAGCAGACCCAGTGGAACCCAGTGGAAAGTTACTGAGAGATAGAGAGAGGAGTTAAGAGAGATAGAGGGATAGAGAGAGAGCAGGAGAGAGGAGTTAAGAGAGCTAGAGGGATAGAGAGAGAGCAGGAGAGAGGGAGAGAGGAGTTAAGAGAGATAGAGGGATAGAGAGAGAGCAGGAGAGAGGAGTTAAGAGAGATAGAGGGATAGAGAGAGAACAGGAGAGAGGGAGAGAGGAGTTAAGAGAGATAGAGGGAGCGAGAGAACAAGTTACTGGCAACATCTCTGAGACAGAGCAAGGAGTTAAGAGAGAGAGAAAGAGTGAGGGAGATAGACAGGGAGAAGGACAAATTGAAAGGGAGACAGAGAGAGAGAGACAGGGAGACAGAGAGAGAGTACGATGGAAAGAGAGAGAGAGAGAGGGAGTCAGATGGAAAGCATGAGGAAGATAGAGAGAGAGAGAGAGAGAGAGAGAGAGAGAGAAAGCAAGGGAGACAGAGAGAGAGAGACAGCAGGAGGGAAGGAGGGAGAAAGAGAGAGAGAGAGAGAGAGAGGGAGAGAGATAACTGCTGTTCTTACTGGAAAGGGGGAAACATCTGGGATCAACTGAGTGAATCAGATTTGTCCGTCGCTGCCTAGCAACTCAAAACTCCTGCTCCCCCCCCCCAGTGGAAGAATGTAAACCAATCAGATGTGCAGAAGGCCAGGAGGGCTGTGTGTGGGCCAGGACGGTTCTGTTCTGCTGCTCCACGGCCCGGGGAAGTCTCAGGAGAATCTGCTCTGTGTGTCTGTGACAGTTGGTGGCTTTGGGGGTGTCATGGTCGGCCCTGGTGTTGGAGGGAGATGTTTCACAAGATGTTTCATAACTCCTGACAGAGGATGGACTCCGTTAGTCACGCGGTTCGGCTGAACTCCCTGCTCTCGTCTCACTGCTCGTCTGAAGTACTTTCTTTAGTACTTTCTTTAGTACTTTTTTTAGTACTTCTTTTAGTACTTTTTGAGAATTTTTTTTACTACATTTTTACTACTTTCTTTTATCTGATGAAGATATTGGTGCTCTGAGTCTTCTGTGTCAGAAATAGGCGTGGTGAGGTTTTATAAGGTGAATTATGAGGAGACTTCTGGGTACATTGCAGGAAAGCATTCACTGATATTATAGTTCTTAGAGCACAGCAATAGTGATGTAATGATGTGTTTGTGTGTGTGTGTGTGTGTGTGTGTGTGTGTGTGTGTGCGTCTGTGTGTGTGTGTGTGTGTGTGTGTGTGTGTGTGTGTTTGAATCTGTAGATATGCCTGTTTGATGCAAATGTATCTGTGATTGTGTGTGTGCGTCTGTGTGTGTGTGTGTGTGTGTGTGTGTGTGTGTGTGTGTGTGTGCGTGCGTGTGTGTGTGTGTGTGTGTGTGTGTGTGTGTGTGTGTGTGTGTGTGTGTGTGTGTGTGTGTGTTTGAATCTGTAGATATGCCTGTTTGATGCAAATGTATCTGTGATTGTGTGTGTGCGTCTGTGTGTGTGTGTGTGTGTGTCGTGTGTGTGTGTGGGCACACAGCACATTGCCATGCTGGACGTTTGGTGGCATGTCTTTAATTGCGGGAACAGTAAATCCATGGCTTACTGGCTCCAGATAGCGTCTTTCAGGGCCTCAGAGTATGTGTCTATAGGACCAGGCTGTTTGTACACAGCCCCTTCTATCGTTCTGGGATGCAGAGCGCTAAAAGACCGCTTAGCAGATAAAGAATTTTAATGGCCGTCCCTCGTTTAAAGACAGGAGTCCTTTCATTCTTTCTTTTGCTCGTTTCTTTCTTTCTGCCTTTCAGTGGCTCTTGTGTTTCACTTCTTTAAATGGAGTTGTGTTTCCGGACGGTTTTCTTTCATTTTTAGCGTGTCTTGCCCGGCTCATTGAGGATCTGCCAAACACGGCCTACATGTGCCAAACACGTATGTGTATTTATATGCCAAGAACGTACGTGTCTTTATGTTTGTGAGGCAATTAAGAGGAAATCCTATTCCCACCCCCGCCCGAGTACATGGAAGTATTACTACATGAGGTGTGAGTGCATAAGTTATGAGTGCATGAGGTATGAACACATGAGGGGTGTAACTCTGTGGAACCAGGCGGATTGAAAGCCAGTACACCGGCTGAAGGCCTCTGATAAGCAGCGTAAAAAACAAAATAAAAACACAGGTCTCAGTCCTCGCTCCATAAATCTTCCAGAGGGGCCGGCCAGACCAGGTCTACTGGCAACACAGGACCCTGCCAAATCAAGCATCAGGTTCCTCAGATGAACTTAAAGGAAAAAATAAATCCTAGATTGATGATTAAAACGCGAAGTAGTAACAATGTGGTCATGCTAGATTTTTTTCTCTTCTTCCAATCCTGGTTTTCCTCTCTTTCACTTTCTGGTAAACTCTTTTAACAAGTGCTGGAAGTGAATGTTTGTGTAAATAGCCGTAATGTGGACCAGGGGAGCTCTAGCTAGCGGAGTGAACAGAAACCTCAGCAGGGCTCCATGTGTTGTTAAACTCCGTTATTTTCATTGTTTTTTCCGAGTAAACAAATCGCCATCTCGCAAATCTGGTAATCCAAAAAACCTGTTTAATCAAAATGAGCTGTTCGTCAATGTCGACGGCCAATTTACTTTTCTGTGTTGAATAAATGAGTGTGCAGCTGAGTAAGCACAACGTTCTCTGTTTGCGGTTCTCCACCGCCATCTAAAAGCAGAACTGTAGAGTCCAAGTATGAACATTATAGAGTTGTGTTATGAGAATGTCTTCTCTTTCTCATTGGTCATATTGTTTATGATTTGTTGCGTACAATGGGAAACATTAATTAAACGTTTGACAAACCATGCAGAGCCTAACCGATAATTCAAAACTATCACCACAACAAAATGAAAGCGCATAGCTGCAATAAAATCAGAGCAGTTGAAGAAGAAAAGGACTTTTGGTCTGTAAATAACATTTCCTCCACTGTCTACAAAGCAGAGGACCCGTTCCGCAGCAGATGGAGAAGAAATTATGCAAAAGCACTGAGACACAACACTCCATAAATATCCAGAGAGCTGTTTAATGTTTCAGCTCCGACGTGAAGAAGGCCTCTGAGATCGTGGTATTAGTGGGGAGAATTCTCTTCCTGCGACCGGGCAGAGGCTTGGGGTGTTCGGCTGATTGATTCTGTTCAGTCTCGTGGTCGTTAAGTGTGAGAAAAGCGCTGTTTACTCTGTTGTGTTTGGCCAACTTCACCGTAAGGACCGCGAACGCCGCGAACTTGCCCCCTTCACTGCCATTCAGCCCTGGCGGACGGGGTCGCATTAAAAGCAGCTTTGTTGCAAAGCAACAAGGTCCCAGAGAGAGAAAAATGTCAATTTTGCCTTCGATGGCAAACCCACCCCTCCTCTCCTCTCCTCCTGCCACCCCAGTCTGCTCCGATTAATAGAGTGTTTTATGTATGTTGTCCCTTCGCGGGACAATCTCGCTGAAGTCCATAAAGCGCAATTAACTGTTTAGCTTTATGCCCGGCTATAGAAGGCCTGTCTCCGACGTTCACACATTCATCCGTCTTCCCTCGCAGTCGATCCGTCCTACACATCCGAGTTTAATGAACACGACTATTTGTACGTTCCGATATTGTCTTTCGTGGTGCAGCGTTCCACTTGATGGCCCGTCGTCCCCGTTACGAAACACCGGCGAATAATATTGAGGGAAGAGATTATCTCTTGTGCCAGCAGAGACTACCAAACCAGGATCTTAGTCAGGCTTAAGCTGCAAACTCAGGCCTCGGTTTCTCAGGAGGGGTGCTGGTCCTGCCTGTAGATCAGACTCCCTTCCTGCACCCCCTTAGTGCTTTACACCCCGCTAGCATCTGGTGGTCAGAAAACAGATATGTTAATTAAAATGAGCACATGTATTTGCACCCCTCCTACTGTGCAGAAAGTACATCCCCGGCACCTTCTTCGGGGGTTAATGTTATTTGTCGACTCGTAATGTACACTAATAAGGTGCTTAGACGGCCATATGTTGATGCTAGCGCAGGCTTCCTGGGCAGCAGCTATTAAAGGCTTAGCGGGGAAACTGTCTGTGGATCTCTTCTGCCTGGGGCCGGAGAGGGGGGGGGACAGATGGTCTCCTGGAGGTCAGCCTCGGGGAAATTGTTACAATTATTTGCTCCTGTTTAATAGTAAACAGTAGCAGACATTTTTATCAGAAGCGTCTTACAGTGAATTCAGATACATTCAGATACGGGTCAGGCATCTTGCTCAAGGTAGGCTACAGGTAGGCTGCCAACATTAGGGATTGATTCTAGTAACGTTGGGCTAGGAGTCAAACACCCAGGCCTGCAGAGCCAGCTATTCTCCCTGCAGGTTCTGGTGGATGGCTGTGGGATGCTCCCTGTCTCTGGTTCTGGGATGCACACTGTAAACACCCCTCACCCTCCAATCCTCACCACAGAGCTCGGGACATTGCAACACATCACCGGACTGCAAGCCAGTGTCTTTATTAGGGCCACTTTAGGTTTTAATGGATTATCCTAAAATACATAACAGATGGTCATGTTTTGGTGTTCGCTGACCAAAATGTAGTGTTTGTTTTACAAACGTGATAGGAATGTGCTATGTTGGCGTGTCACTGGATGGATCCTGTGATGGAGTAGTCGTAGTTTTAGTTGTGAAGCGGACCCTTGTGTTTCTGGTGCTGTTTGAGCTCCGTGAGGGGATCAAGACTCTGGGCGTGAAAGGAGGGTTGGTGACATCATAGAGTCTCCACGCTTAATCTCCTGGTGGTATTGTCATGTAACTCATAGGATCAAAACACTTATCTGAATACCATCGCTCTGAAGTTAGCCCCTCAGAGGACAGAAACAGTCCGCAGCCCCGGGGTCAAAATTATCAGCCGTACTAAGCCAGGACTTAGCCCTGTGTGCTATCCTATCCATATCGCCACAGAGGTCTGCACGAAGGCAGCCCCCATGGCTCCCCCCGTGCTCTCCAGGGCCCGAAAGCATCTGATGGAAACCGCCATACCTCCACACCCTACCTCGTACCTCCACACCCTACCTCCGTGCCTCAGTGTTGTCTTAACTGATTGAGCTCACCCCCCCCAGACTAGACCCCGATACATCCTCATGTACAAGCTCCAAGATGAACCTGGATCAAAATATACACACATGGAGCTCTGCTGCCAGCCGTCCGGGGCACTGGCTTCCAAACAAAAGTCTTCTGCAGAAATAAGAAACAGGTTCATGTAAAATACACAGGGGTTTTTAATGGAGATTGAAACGATGATGTTGATAATTCCCAGACCGGGTGAATACCGATGCCATGAGAGCGTGTTTAGCACTAGCGGCGTATCGGGTCATACTGGTTTGTTTTCCTAAGAGGCCTCGGGTTGACCTCCAGGAATAAGATTATGGTAATGGCTGGCGCTGGGCCGTGTGTAGGGGGGGTGAGGGGGTAGGGGTGTGTGTAGTGGGGAGGTAGGGGTGTGTGTAGGGGGGAGGTAGGGGTGTGTGTAGTGGGGAGGTAGGGGTGTGTGTAGGGGGGAGGTAGGGGTGTGTGTTAGGGGGGTGACGTAGGCTCTCTCTCGCCTTATCTTTTCTGGCCAACTCGTCCACTGCAAATCAGGGCTCCATCATGTAGACTTTTAGTAACAGCATTACAAAGAATGCAAACATTATAAAATGCTGCTTCCCTCCCCCATAGAAGTCTTCTCTTAAGAGTATTTTTCCCTCTGCATGTTCACGAGAGGATATAAAATGGAGGAATTTGGCTTTGGGTCCCGTTTGGTGATGTATTTTATTTATTTAGCAATTTATGCTAAAACGTGTGCTGGAGACTGTTCATATTCGGACCATGCACTTTATCGCTGCCAACAGGAGAGAGAGCACAGAAACAGGTGAAAACATGTGGGCCATGCATCTTTGTTCTCTGTGAAATCTCCTGAATCAAACTGCCAAACGAAGACAGACACAGGGTTTAACAGCAAGCAGGGAAGGTGATGTGCCAGTGGAAAGAGTTTCTCCTACCCACGAGGCATTGCAGGAGCCGTTAGGCAGCTGAAGTCCCCCCCCCCCCCCTCTATGCTTCCAGAAGCTCTCTTTCCATGGCAACATGATGTCACCGGTGTCTGAGTGGTGGGCCAGACACCGTCGTGACCTGCCAGAGTGGAGCTGACTTCCTCCTGCTGGACCTGAAACACCCTTGTCCAGTAGCGTCTACCCCACCCATCCATACCACCTCCTGCACACCACCCCTCAACACCCCTGCTGCACCATCCGCACCGCAACTCCTCCACTCCACCCCTCTACACCCACCTTCGACAACCACTGCTCTGCACCACCCTTCCACTCCACCACTCCACCCGTCCACACCGCCCCTTCCACACCACAACCCCTCCCATCTACACCACCCCTTCACTCCACCCCTCTACACCACCACCCATCCAATCGCCGACGATGCCCGCGCCCCTGAGACTATTCCCGGTGCCGCGGTGGGACCACGGGAGGGGGCGGGGGGGTCCTGGCCGGTTCCAGGACAGAGGGGGGGGGGTCCTGGCCGGTTCCAGGACAGATCCCCGGTGCATTCCTGACCGCTTGAGTCACCACCCCTTCCTTCCACCGGTCCTCACACAAAGCCCCAGCGCTTTGCTTCTCCTCTCCAGTCACTTAACGAAGATCCCCAGGCCCAAGCCGGCGCGCGTGCTCCACGCACGTCTTTATTTACTGCGGAGCATCCTCTGAACGCGGGGAATGTCGCACGCCGTCTATAACCTAGTGCAGACAACTGTCATTTACATACATTTGCATGGCAGCCAGGATATAGAGTTCCTTGACGGCTATATCCGTCGGGCGCTGGAATGTAACCGGAGACAGGGGAGGTATTTACACGTTGGACAGCGGGTCGCAGATCGGAGGTGTGTGTGTGTGTGTGTGTGAGGGGGGGGGGGTGGCGCAGCTGCCCGAGGTCATGTGATACCAGCGATCCGCCCGAAGCTAAGAAGGGGCATGATGCCGGGGCGAACCGATACGCCCACAAACATCTGAGACATGCCCGGTTTAAACCAACGGCTGTCAGCGCCCGGGGCCAGGGGGAAGGGAGGGTGGGGGGTAAGGGATGGTGAGGAGGAGGAGGAGGAGGAGGTGGGGGGGTTTTAAAGGTAGTTTAAGCTGTGAGTACGGAGGGGGAGGGAGCGAGGTGGAGCAGGGGGTGGTGACCTTCCGTTGCACTTGCAGAGGGTTTAGGGAGGGGTCTGGGGGGGTGATACCGCCCGCTGCCAGAGAGACCATTTCTGGTGCATTTGACAGAGGAGGTCGGCTGTAAAGGTCAAAGGTCACGCAAGTGCACAACAGCACAGCAGAAAAAAATGTGGCAGAGATTGTCTACTCTGGCTCGCCAGAAAACAGGATGTGACATCACATCCCAGAGAGAAAAGTTGAAAAATGCCTGGAAGGAGGGAAGCAGTGTGTGCTGTGTGTTTACACGCATGCACATGCACACGCACACACACACACACACACACACACACACACACACACACATGCACACAAGCACACACACAGTTTCCTGTGTTGGTGGTAGAACAATGCTATTGAAAAAGCAAGCAGTGGTTCCTCTGACAAACAGGGGAAGCGTGAGGTCAGATTTAGCAGTTAGCAGCCTGGTATTCAAACACAAACTCATCGTTCAGCCAGCTACGGTTAACCAATAGCGAGGCACTTGACTTGATTCCTCCCAGAGCCTCTTAGCACCCGGGCCGCTACAGCAGACCTCAACATCTGATCAACAACCGTCTTGGTCTGAGATTAAGATGCGTGCAGGCTAACTTTAAGTGATGGAGACATCGCTAGCCATCGAGTCACAGGGCTCCCCAGTCAAGAGGATCAGACTGGGCGAGAGCAGCGATGTGATGCCCTAATCTGTTGCCGTGACAACCCGCCGGGCGATGACTCACACTTAACCCTTGTTGTGTCGGTTGGTAGTATGGAGTTATCACCTCCGACCGGGGCTTTCCGATCCGGTTAACCTAACATAACGAGAGTACTTATGCACAGCCATCCACTCAGAGAGTCCTCCAAATGGGTTAAACAATTTGTAATTCGTCACGACGTTCAGCCTCTACAATCACATCGCACTTTCAACCACTTTGCCGCAATAACAATATCCCTCTGATCGTAAATATTTGCAATCATGGAAGTGTATACCGTAACTACATCTAGATTGAATGGTGTCTATATGTGGTGGTAAACACCACACAGGGCATGACCCACGATGTGGTAATGACTCACACCAGATTAGTGGGATGCTGAAGTCTGTGGATTCTCTGGGACGGATCTTGTTTACGCTTGACTGTGTTTGTGTCGTGTATTTCCCTGCTTCGAGCTGGGGCTGTTTATCCACACTGTGTTACTCTAAAAGCTCGCACATTTCCTCCCGCCAGCACCTGGAGACGTGAACGCCAGCGATGTAAAGATAGTCGGAGGAATGTCAGAAACGCTTGGCAGAGGAAGCCGAGGAGACGGGGTGTTTTAGATTAGCAACGGCTATGATGTTCCTGAAACGTGTTGCGATAAAGCACCCAGCCACCCGTCTTCTTTAAACACGGCCCTTTAAACGTGTTGCTTACAAATTGGTTCACATTATGACGAAACGGACCAACCGGACAGCAAAAAGATGAGGGGATACCGGGAAATACAGTTTGTCCTATATACCGAAAAATACCCTGTATTAAATGCACCATTGCCCTGCCCAAGAGCACTTCAGCAGATCAATGTCTGAATGTTAAACACTTAGGTAACAGTTATAACTGAACTCTGAAGCATTTGACACTTTGACACCGAGTACCGTTTATACACGCATATTTCCAGTTATTTCCAGTGACTAATGTACGTCTTAACGTGTCCACAACCCACAACCCACCCCCGCTAATCCTCAAACCCCCCCACACCCACACCCCCCGGTCCTCAGAGGTTTCAGGGGTTCTTTATTCTGATTATACATGGCTCCACATCAAGAGAGATGATAAGTGGCCGCCCTCCAATGTTGGGTATTAATCCTCTGCCCCCGCAGTGTGCCGAGCCAACCGTTAGATATTCTTAACAGCTGAGCACACACCGCTACGGCGCTACACCGCTACACCGCTACACCGCTACGGCGCTACAGCGCTACGCCGCTACGCCGCTACACCGCTACGGCGCTACGCCGCTACGCCGCTACACCGCTACACCGCTACGGCGCTACGCCGCTACACCGCTACGGCGCTACGCCGCTACGCCGCTACGCCGCTACGCCGCTACGCCGCTACGCCGCTACGCCGCTACGGCGCTACGCCGCTACACCGCTACGGCGCTACACCGCTACGGCGTCAGCGGCCAGCCAGCCCTGAGATGCGACGGTGTACACGCTCCACATGCGGTATTTCATTACCGTATTCATGAGTTCACTGTAAGCACGGCGGTTCTGAAGGGGTTCGAGGGGGTCTTTAACTGCAGGTGTTCTTCAGCTCGACGGTGAATAAATAAACCCAACATGAAGGTTCCTCTCGGTTCCTCGCCTCAAACTCCTCGGTGCCGTCGGGTGTCCCCGAGCCCGCGTGGTGACGTCCAGCGCTGAGTCTGCACTAATGTTTACGTTTTGAGTACAGATAGGAAGGAGGCCAGGCCTTGTAGGGGAGGATTATGAAGAGGAGAAGACGACGGGCGCTTCTCTGAATCTTTTTCTTTTCTTTCTTCTTCACATTTCTTCCGCGGTTCACTTTTCATCTGGCATTGATTTAGTTAGCTCCCCCAGGGCTCGCTGGGCCGCGTTTCGTCACTCCAACGGGGTGGGGGGGGAACGGTTTGATTTTCGCTGAAAATAGCATTTCTTACTCGCTCAGATTCCAGCAGATAGCTCCTAGAATAGATCCCGCGCCCGGAGATGGAACCTACGGGCACGGACGACCCCGGGAAGGTCGTCGGCCGGGGGAGATTTGATTTCAGAGACATGGGTCGTTTTGATGTGTTGGTGTGGCCGCGTGGAAACACAAACCCAGGAACCAGAGGCTCTCATTTGAATCGAGAGCAGCAGGAAGACTGCGGTGGAGGAGCCTTCATGAAAATATGAATAAACTTCTGCATGGCTCTCGCCGAAAAAGACGCGTCATGTTTAATAAGTCATGATATGCCATGATATGTCCAAAAAAGGCAATCATAACAGCTCTTTTAATATCTATCTCGCTGTGCAATTTTTGAGTATTTGCTTTCTTTTGTATTAGAATGTTTTAAATTAAACTCCATGAAGTATGCTGGGAAACCAGAAGCTGAGGAGCTGTCCTTCCAACATCTGGAAAAGCATCGGCCAAATCTCTGCACCTCCTATACAACTCCTTTACACCTCCACTAAACCTCCTCCTCATCTCCTCTACAACTCCTATACACCTCCTCTGCTCCTTCTCGCATCGGTTCTCTTTACCCACTTCTCCAAATGGTCTCCTCTTCCATAAAGGTTCTCCTGCTCTCCTCCCTGTTCTCTAACTGTTCTCTTCTCCTCCTCTCTGTTCTCGAATTGTTCTCTTCTCCTCCTCTCTGTTCTCTAAAGATCCTCCTGCTCCTCCTCTAATGGTTCTCCTCCTCCCTGCTCTCTAACAGTTCTCCTCCTCCCTGCTCTCTAACGGTTCTCCTCCTCCCTGCTCTCTAACGGTTCTCCTCCTCCCTGCTCTCTAACGGTTCTCCTCCTCCCTGCTCTCTAACGGTTCTCCTCCTCCCTGCTCTTTAACGGTTCTCCTCCTCTCCTCCTCCCTGCTCTCCAGGCTCCCCGACCCTCAGTGGGACGGCCACGGTGATGGTGGTGGTTGAGGATGAGAATGACAGCGTTCCCCTGTTCTCCAGCTCCTCCTTCCACACCTCCATCCCGGAGGACGCCCCCACCGGCAGCGACCTCCTCCTGGTCAGCAGCACGGACGCTGACGTGGGTCTCAATGGGATCATCAGGTAGGTGTCTGACCTCTGACCTCTAGGACCTCCAAGACCTGTTTAAGTACGATGCTCTTTTTAATCTGAGTGAAGAGAGGCAGGGAAGTGGGCTGAAGAAGAGGAGTCACAGTCCAGCCTGGGCCTACATGGTCAGCACACTCGCGGGCTGAGACACCAGTTCATATAACAACACATTTACACATGTGTGTGCCTGTCTATGTGTGTGTATGTGTATGTATGCATGATTGTATGAGTATGTGTGTGTGTGTGTGTGTGTGTGGAAGAGCATAAGCAGTGAGCTAGTTCGCCATATGTCTGTGTAAATGGGCCCTTTATTTAATAAGACCGGTGATCTAAATTGTCATTACTGTCAACATCAAATTGAAGCC
>OOFB01020046.1:32925-40425 GCA_900323305.1 Trachyrincus murrayi
GGTTGCTGTGAGGTGTGTGTGTGTGTGTGTGTGTGTGTGTGAGAGCATCAGTCGGGTCTCTCTCAGGCCGTACGGTGACTCAGACCCACCCCCCCCCCCCCCCTCTATCACCCCACTGGGCTCACGGTGGGGGGTACCCGGCGTGTCCCAGGGCCATAATGAGGACTTTAACCGTCTATGACAGCGTGAGGAGCCCCCAGTAGGGGGTCTGCCCCCCCCAACCCTAGCAGGGACCAGTACCAGTAACCTCCGCTTATTAGTTCACATTCTCACAGCCCGTTAAACTCCAACCTGCGTCTGGTCTGAGTTTGGGCCGACTAGGACCGGCTTCGCTTTGGTTCCTTCTTGTTGTTGTTGTTGTTGTTGTCGAAATACTTTTTTGTTGCATACATGCATTGTTCTGTAACTCGTTGTCCCGTTTCTGGGAGTTGGCAGAAGGGAGGATTCTTACTGGAGTCTTTCTAAATGCGCTGGTGTGTACACGTTCAACGTCGGACACAGTCAGTGCCTCAGGTTCTTTCCTTGAAACTTTTAGATACGAGAGAGAGAAACTCAATCCTCTCTGGTAAGTGAAAAAGTATGGCCCTCCAGTCGTAAAATATTCTGGGATGTCTCGGTGGTGAGCTCACAGCAGCTCACTGTGGCCGCCTCGTTCTACCGAGGAACCGTACAGAACTACGGCCGTCCTCAGGAGGGCCGTTGGACAAAAGAATTGACAAATTATAAAAAGGGATTAACTCTCTTTAATGACGTCCCTGTACATTGCTTGTGTGTTTTAGTGTGTCCCGTTTAAGTTACTTTTCTGTTGAACCTCTCATGTCTATTTGGAGCTTGAAACAGTGCCCTCTATAGGACGTTTTACGCTGGTGCGGGATAAAAAAATAAGCAGTAGACACAGCAGTAGACACTGAGATCAGATTGACATGCCAGAAAAAAGTAAATTGAGACCAGATAGAATTGAAATACAGACCTACATCTTCCCTTTACTACACTTACAGACCCAAGACCTACATCTTCCCTTTACTACACTTCTGAATAGGAAAGATCCTTACTTGAGCTGTGAGTGAAGGACAATACATTATTATATTGATTCATTCATGATTATCACATTTAAATTACAATTAAAATAATCATCAACATTATCATCAGTATAATAGTGTTCTGAGAAGCACCTTACTCTGTGTGCATGTGTGAACATGGAGTAACCTTAACACACAATGATGCTCAGAAGTATACTGAGGACATTGGGAATCAAACCCAGGACCTTATATCTGGGGGTCCAACCCCACTAGCCAGAAGACTAACTTATCCTTCTCACTCAATACCAAAACTAAAAGTCCACCGCCACTACCTGGTCTGTCACTCCCAGTGACACCTTCTCTCCCCCTCTCTCCCCCTCTCTACCCTCCTCTCCCCCAACAGCTACAGCCTGAGCGGAGGTGACGGTCGGTTCTCCATCAACCCCTCCACGGGTCAGATCATCAGCAGCTCCCTGCTGGACCGCGAGGCACGCTCCACCTACCAGCTGCTGGTGGTGGCGACGGACGGAGGAGAGCCCCAGGGTCTGTCCAGCTCCGCCACCGTCTCCGTGGTTGTGTCCGACGTCAACGACAACCCGCCCCGTTTCCACCACCACCCCTACGTCACGCACATCCCCGCCTACACCTCCACCGGTCGGTTGAACACCTGCTACTGTTGATGGTGTGCTGTGATGGTCTAGGATGCTGTGATGGTCTAGGATGCTGTGATGGTCTAGGATGCTGTGATGGTCTAGGATGCTGTGATGTAGAGCATGCTGAGCCTTGGAGTTTACTTTCAGTGTGGTGTATTTTAAAGAAAACTAAGAGACAATAAACAGAAAAAACAATAAAACACATTTAGAAAGTTGAGCCGATAAAACACCTTAAGGGAATTAATTTGGGTGAATAACAATTGGGTCATTAGTTATGTTTATACATTATACAAAATGTGATGTTTTTATACTATTTTATAGATTTCTTCAATTCTAACACATTTGCTGTTAATTTTCCTGTATGTTGATGTGCAGAATGTGAGTGAACATGTTTCATGTATTTCATGTTTTCATGTATTTTTCCTGTCAGGCTCCTTGGTGTTCGCCGTCACAGTGACCGATGAAGACGCCGGGTCCAACGCTCAGCTGCACTACTCCCTGATGGGACGCAACTCCGACAAGTTCAAGATCGACCCCGTCAGAGGCGCCATCACAGCCAATGAGAAGCTGACCGGGAGTTCAGAGGTCACGCTGACCGTGCGCGTGAAGGACGGGGGTGCCAACCCCAAGACGGACACGACCACCGTGACGGTGCGCTTCGTCACCGGCGGCGACTTCCCCGTCATCAGACTGAGGGAGCGCACCTTCACCTTCCCCGAGAGCCAGCCCACCAACACCATAGTCACCACGGTGACCGGGTCGTCTACGAGGGGCGGGCCGCTGTCCTACTACATCGCCAGCGGTAACCTTGACAACGCCTTCCACGTCGACCAGCTCACGGGCGAGCTGCTGATCAAACACCCGCTGGACTACGAACACATCCAGAAGTATGTGCTGTGGATCGAGGCGCGCGACCAGGGCTTCCCACCGTACTCCTCCTACGGCAAGGTGGAGATCACGCTGCTGGACGTCAACGACAACCACCCGCTGTTCGATAAGGAGCCCTTCCACGCAGAGATTCTGGAGAACCTGTCGCCCCAGCCGGTGCTCCTGGTCTCCGCCATTGACCAGGACAGCGGCCCCAACGGACAGCTGGAATACGCCATCGTTGACGGCAACAAGGAGAACAGCTTCGCCATCAACCGCGCCACGGGTGAGATCCGCACCACAAGGCCGCTGGACCGCGAGAAATCGGCCCAGTATGCCCTGAGAGTCAAGGCCACCGACCGCGGCTCCCCCCCCAAGGTCACCACCGTCAAGGTGCTCATCGACGTCTTGGATGTGAATGACAACGCGCCGAGGTTCTCCAAGATCTTCAGCGCCACGGTGCCGGAGAACGCGCCCGTCGGGTACACCGTTACCAGGGTGACCACGACGGACGAGGACGCCGGCGCCGACGCCATCAGCCGCTACTCCATCGCGGACAGCGGCCTCCCGTTCAGCATCAACCCCAGCACGGGGGACATCACCGTCAGCCGGCCGCTCGACAGAGAAGACACGGACCACTACATCGCCAAAGTGTCTGCCCGCGACTCCGGCTGGACCGTCAGCACAGACGTCACGATATTCATAACGGACGTCAACGACAACGCCCCCAGGTTCGGTCGGCCGTCGTACTATCTGGATCACCCCGAGCTCACGGAGGTGGGCTCCCTCGTCACAAGAGTGTCGGCCGCGGACCCCGACGAAGGCTTCAATGGCAAGATATTCTACTTCATAAGATCCCAGTCGGAGTACTTCAGGATTAACTCGAGCACCGGGGAGATATTCGTAAAACAGCAGATCAAGTACCGGAACACGACAGGTCCTAGTAGCGTGAATATTAACCGCCACAGCTTTATCGTCACCGCTTCGGACCGCGGGGTCAAACCCCTGGTGAGCGAGACCACCGTCATCGTAAACGTTGTGGACAGCAATGACAACCCACCCACGTTTGAGTCGTCTCACTACTTCACCCCGGTCACTAAAAGCGTCAAGGTGGGCACTAAACTAATACGGGTCGTAGCACATGACCAAAAAGACTTTGGGCTGAACTCCGAAGTGGAGTACTCAATAACTGGGGGGAATAGCTCCAGCAAATTCAAACTGGACAAACAGAGTGGCTGGGTCACAGTGGCCTCTCCTCTTACCTCCGATACGAATAAAGTTTTCCTCATCGACATCACAGCAAAGGACAAGGGAAACCCTCCGCTGTCTGCGAGAGCGACGGTGCGAGTGGCCGTAACAGAAGAAAACCACCACACTCCCGAGTTCTCGCAAAGCCAGATCACCGCCACCGTACCTGAGAGTCTCGCCGTCGGCACGGCCGTAAGAACACTGTCCGCCAGAGACAAGGATAAGGAAATGAACGGCCTCATCACGTATAACATCACCTCGGGCAATGACAAAGGCCAGTTTGTGGTTAACAGTAAAACCGGAGTGCTGTCCTTAGCTCACCCGCTGGACTTCGAAGAGAAGCAGCGATACGAGCTCAGGGTTTCAGCCACTGACGGCGGTTGGATCGCCAAGACGAGCTACGTCACGGTCACGATCCACGTGACGGATATTAATGACAACCCTCCGGTTTTCAATCCGGTTGAGTATTTCCCCGTCATACAGGAGAATGTCCCCAGTGGCACCACCGTGGTGAAGATGAACGCCACGGATCGAGACTCCGGGGCGAACGCCGTCATGGCCTACGTCATTCAGTCATCGGATATCGACCTCTTTGTTATCGACCCAAACACTGGCATCATCACCACACAGGGGTTTTTAGATTACGAGGCTAAGCAGGTCTACCATTTGACAGTAAAGGCCTTTAACGTCCCCGACGAGGAGAGGTGCAGTTTTGCCGACGTCAACATTCAGCTGAAGGGAGCCAACGAATACGTTCCTCGCTTCGTCTCCAAAGAGTACTACTTTGAAATATCTGAGGCTGCTCCGCAAGGCACTGTGGTCGGAGAGGTGTTTGCCAGTGACCGAGATCAAGGAGATGATGGAATTGTTTACTACCTCATATTTGGAAAGAGCAGAAGAAAAGGCTTTGGAATCAACGAGACCACAGGCCAGATTTATGTCACCGGGACCCTGGATCGAGAGAAAGAGGAGAAAATTTCACTTAAGGTGTTAGCGAAGAACAGAGGAGCCATCCAAGGGGCAGACATAGATGAGGTGTTTGTGAACATCACAATACTCGATGCCAATGATCCCCCTGTGTTCACACAGGATCTGTACGATGTGCAGATCAGTGAGGGACTCTCCATTGGCAGCCTGGTTACCTTTGTGAGTGCCAAGGACTCAGATTCAGTCCCCAGCTGGAGCCGCTTCTCATACTCCATTCCTCCAGAGTTTGACAAAAATGTTTTTACGATCAACCCTCAAACCGGCCAAGTGTCTGTGGCCGCTGAGCTAGACAGAGAAACAACTCCTGTGTACAATTTAACTGTCCTGGCTGTGGACACTGGCTCTCCTTCAGCTACTGGAAGTGCCACCCTGATTGTGAACCTTGAGGACATTAACGATAACGGGCCGACTCTGACTACAGTCAGTGCTGAAGTCATGGAGAACCAGAGAGCTGGGACTCTAGTCACGACCCTCACAGCCTCCGACCCGGATCTATCACCCAATCAGGGTCCGTTTGCATACAGCCTCCTCAACACCGGCTCCCCCAACAGCTACTTCAGCCTCAGCCCAGCAGGGGTGTTGACCACCAGTCGGGAGATCGACAGAGAACAGATCAGTGACTTCCACCTCTCTGTGATCATCAGGGACTCTGGCGTGCCTCAGATGTCCTCCACGGGAACCGTTCACGTCAATATCAACGACCAGAACGACAACCCCTCGGAACCCAGGTCCATGGAGATCTTTGTGCACTACTTTGGGAACATGTTCCCCGGAGGGTCCATGGGGGTGGTTAAACCGCAAGATCCCGACATACAGGACAGGTTCCACTGCTCGCTCATCCCCCCCTCCTCCGGTCTGTTCAGCATCCCCACGGGAACGTGTAACCTGAACTCTAAGGCTCGCTCTACGGACGGGACCTTCGAGTTGACCATCCGCAGCAGTGACGGCGTCCATGGTTCGGTGAGCAACACGGCTCGCGTGTTCTTCATGGGCTACAACAACGCCACGGTGGACAACAGCATTATCATCAGACTGAACTCCCAGGGCGTAAAGAGCTTCCTCACCGACCACTACCTCAGCTTCCTGCGCATCTCCAATTCCCAGCTGGCAGGGCTGGGCACCGGGGTGCTCCTTTATGGGGCGTTTGAGCTCAACAACCAGACCTTCCTGATGGCCGCAGTGAAGCGAGGCCACGGCCAGTACGTCAACCCCAGCGGCGTGGCCACGTTCTTCCAGAGCATCAAAGACGTCCTCCATAGACAGAGTGGCGTGCAGATCGACGCCGTCGACCACGACCCCTGCACGCGCAACCCGTGTCAAAACGGAGGGAGCTGCAAGCGGCGCTTTGCTGTGGGACCAGGGATGAAGACGGAGGAGAGCGTTCCGGTGATCCTGGTCTCCAACGAGCCCCTGCCGCCGTACGCCTGCACCTGCCGACCGGGATACGCCGGCGCTCTGTGCGAGACGGACATCGACGAGTGCCAGCCCTCGCCATGCCACAACGGGGGAACGTGCCACAACCTGGTGGGCGGGTTCTCCTGCAGCTGTCCGGAGGGATTCACTGGGATGGCGTGCGAGAGGGACGTCAACGAGTGCCTCTCCAACCCCTGCAAGAACGGGGCGCTGTGCCAGAACTTCCCCGGCGGGTTCAACTGCCTTTGCAAGACCGGCTTTGCAGGTACCGTACGCTAATTTAGCATTCAGCTAACTGATATAGATGCACACAGGAACAGTATGCTAATTTAGCATTCAGCTAACTGATATAGATGCACACAGGAACAGTATGCTAATTTAGCATTTAACTCGATGCTATACTTCTTGATCATAGACACACACACGTACTGTACTGTTACTAAGCATTCAGCTAGACATTACAAACACACACACACACAGCTTGTTGATCTCAAATCTACCTCCTCCCCTCCTCCTCCCACGCAGAAACATAAACACGCAGAGAAACATAAACATGCTATCACAAGCTGCTTACACCCAAATATCTCCCGTTTTTAGTCCAAGCTAAATATTTGCTCCTGAAGGACACCAGGAGGTGTTGTGTCCGGAGCACCGAGCACCGTGCAGCTAGTTCGGCGGTATGAGCTGTGAGCTCCATCGCCCAGCCTTCTAGTTAGGCGGTATGAGCTGTGAGCTCCATCGTCCAGCCTTGTTTTCTTTAATAAAACGCAGGATGCCGAGGCCTTCCCAGACTCCACACGCAGTTCACTAGGATTATATTCCAGTGTTTGCCTGTAAGGTCTGGACGTGTTCTCTGTTCTGCAGTTTCAGCCACACACAGAAACAATAATCCGCTAATCTGATTACAATAACAAGGGTTTGGTGTAAACAGAGATATTGTTTTTGGCCATGGCGTGAATAGTCATAGTAACATTAGTCATAAATGATTCAGAGGCTTCTAATTAATTATCGATGTATGAGTCAGTGATGAATACACAGTTTGTGATATGTTTAATAGGCAGAGCAGATTGGCGAAGCACGTTGCTAAAACAATACGTTATTGAAGTCCTGCTTTGTGGGGCTGCCCTCCATCTGAAAGACATTTTCAAATGAGGCTACCTTTCCCTCCGGTCATTACTGCCCCAGTGTATTGTGAGGCTATAAAGAATCACTGCAGACATTTGGACTTCCTTGAGACAAATGACCCTGATGACGCTGTGCCCCTGTTGACCTACAGTAGTTTCCATGCCCCGGTGTTGAACTCGCAACTTTAG
>OOFB01020058.1:0-13089 GCA_900323305.1 Trachyrincus murrayi
TTGTGTAGTGTGTATTATTAGTTTGTATTATTAGTTTGTAGTGTGTATTGTGTAGTGTATTATTAGTTTGTATTGTGTAGTGTGTATTATTAGTTTGTATTGTGTAGTGTGTATTATTATTGTCTATTATTAGTTTGTATTATTAGTTTGTATTGTGTAGTGTGTATTATTAGTGTGTATTATTAGTTTGTATTATTAGTGTGTATTATTAGTGTGTATTATTAGTGTGTATTATTAGTTTGTATTATTAGTTTGTATTATTAGTGTGTATTGTGTAGTGTTATTAGTTTGTAGTGTGTATTGTGTAGTGTGTATTATTAGTTTGTATTATTAGTTTGTATTGTGTAGTGTGTATTATTAGTTTGTATTATTAGTTTGTATTGTGTAGTGTGTATTGTGTAGTGTGTATTATTAGTTTGTATTATTAGTTTGTATTGTGTAGTGTGTATTATTATTGTCTATTATTAGTTTGTATTATTAGTTTGTATTATTAGTTTGTATTGTGTAGTGTGTATTGTGTAGTGTGTATTATTAGTTTGTATTGTGTAGTGTGTATTATTAGTTTGTATTATTAGTTTGTATTGTGTAGTGTGTATTGTGTAGTGTCTATTATTAGTTTGTATTATTAGTTTGTATTATTAGTTTGTATTGTGTAGTGTGTATTGTGTAGTGTGTATTATTAGTTTGTATTGTGTAGTGTGTATTATTAGTTTGTATTGTTAGTTTGTATGTGTAGTGTGTATTATTAGTTTGTATTGTGTAGTGTGTATTGTGTGGTGTATTATTAGTTCGTATTATTAGTTTGTATTGTGTAGTGTGTATTATTAGTTTGTATTATTAGTTTGTATTGTGTAGTGTGTATTATTAGTTTGTATTATTAGTTTGTATTATTAGTTTGTATTGTGTAGTGTGTATTATTAGTTTGTATTATTAGTTTGTAGTGTGTATTGTGTAGTGTGTATTATTAGTTTGTATTATTAGTTTGTATTGTGTAGTGTGTATTATTAGTTTGTATTATTAGTTTGTATTGTGTAGTTTGTATTGTGTAGTGTGTATTGTGTAGTGTGTATTATTAGTTTGTATTATTAGTTTGTATTGTGTAGTGTGTATTATTAGTTTGTATTATTAGTTTGTATTGTGTAGTGTGTATTGTGTAGTGTGTATTATTAGTTTGTATTATTAGTTTGTATCAGTAATGAGTTGGAGTTCCTCAACGTGACTCAGTGTAACAAACGAGAGAGAGGAGGAGTATGTACCTTAATGAGATGTACCAGCGTCTCCTGCAGCTGTGCCTTACTACAGGCGCTCTGGTACATGTCGGGAGAGAGGTCAGAGGTCGAGGGCAGAGGAGGGAGGGCGGAGGAGGAGGAGGCGGGCCTCCTGGGGTGGTCCGCGGTGGGCTTGCTGCTGGCAGAATGCTGGAAGGCACTGGGAGAGAGGAGCACCGACAGGCCGGGCGCCACCCCCGACACAGCCAGCGCCTGGTTCACCGGGACGCCCTGAGGAGCCACGGAGACGGGAAGTAAACCATTATTTGATCTGCCGTTTACTACTATTGAGCAGACGCTGTTGGACCTCCGAAGAGAATTGAGATGTAAATGAGGAGTGGGGAGGGGTTAGGCATCATGGTCAAGCAAGCCTAGAGATCGGGAATCGAACCCATTACCTTCAAAGAGTCGGCCTAGCTGCTACGCTATCCTGTCCCACCGTCACCGTGGTCTCTTGTGTTAGCTGTCCTATACTGGCATATACCGCTATTCTCTGAAGTGGAAATATAAAATATATACCGCTATTCTCTGAAGTGGGAATATAAAATATATAAAATATATGAAATAGAAACTACAACCCTAACCCAGGCTGAGGGATTACAAGTTCAAAAAACGTCCAACTTACAGCCATCGGTTTGATCCGGTTCGCCGCTTGACCGAAGCCCTCCATAGGCTTTCCCGGCGGGAGAAGCGGCTTTCCTATTGGCTCCTGGAAGCTCTGGGGCGGGACCAAGGCACTAGGGAGGAAGTTAGGCGCGAGCGCGGGCTTGGCGTGGATGTCGGGCAGCGCCGGTTTGAGTGCGCTCAGCATCTCGTGTCCGAGGTAGGCCTGCGGGGCGCAAGGCGGGGCCATCGCAGCGGGCCGAGGGTCCGCCCCCACGGGGAGCATCGTGAGCGGGGAGATTGAGCAGCGGGGCCGGGGGTCCGACCCGGGGCCTACGGGGGAGAGCGTGGGGCCCGGCTGGAGGCCGTAGGAGGATGGGGCCGGGAGCGGGCCGGGGACCGGCTGGCGCCGGGTGGCCCCGGGGTCCGGCGCGGCGAGGCGGGGGGGGCATAGAGAGTCCGGTGGGGAGTAGTGCCGGCCTTGGAGGTAGGAGGAGGAGGAGGGGCTGGGGTCGGCGGTGACACTCTGGGCCGGCACGGCGGACAGGGAGGGGTCCTTGGGAACAGAGGAACCGAAGAGCTCCTCCACGGTGATCTGCTTCACGATCATATGGGAAGTCTGGGCGGGAAACACAATCATGAAAGGTCAGTACCATTTTAGTAAGCCTATGACCGGAACTACATCCTTTTACTGTATCTCCATCTGGCTGTGGACCGGTCTCCGTCTGGCTGTGGACCGGTCTCCGTCTGTGTGTGGTGTATTACCTTATCAGGTTGCGGTGCACTGTGGGCACGCTGACTGGTGTCCACAGTTGGCACGGTGTTGGTCTCTGTGGCGCCCTCTCCTGGCTGAGCCTAGACACACACACACACACACACACACACACACACACACACACACACACACACACACACACAATCTTATCTGGGATATTTCTGTGTGTGTGTGTTGAGTGTGAGACATCAGGTGGGGGTGAGGCTGCAGCGACGTGTCAGTGTTACAGTTGAAATGTGTGTGCTTGGTGCTTCCCTCCGCTCCTTACTCGGTGATATTCCTCTTTGGCTTTGCTGAGGAGCTCCAGGATGTCGATGGCCTCCGAGACCCCGTTGGTCTTCCCGGGTCTCGGCCCTCCTGGCGATTTGCTGCGAGCGTAGTCCGCTTCCTGTTTCACAATCCTACGGGGGAGGAGCCATTAGAGACCAATAGACCCTTCATTCATGCAGGACATCGTCTGATACTCACTTGACCATGAGCTGTGCAATACGCTGACAGTCCTGCTTGTCATAAAACCAGATGCTGTAAATTCCCACTGCAGAAAAAAAACAGATGGCAAATGTGAATATACAAATGAACATAAACAACTTAATATTACTCTTTTGGACTTTCTAATTTTCAGAGGCATTTTGGCTAATTATCTTCAGCACTAATTCACATTTTACAAATATGTATTTATACTGTGGATAAATTACGTTGGTTCCATATATTTCACGGAAGTGAATATTTTGTAGCTCTGGAACAGATGTGAGGTTCTCTGCCTACTGCACACTACAAATGTTACATGTGAAAGACTTCATTGAAAGAAGTTCACAAAAAACATAAAAACCAATTAAATGCTTAAATAATACTTCTTAAATGCTTAAATTATTCTTACATGGATGAACTAATGCTGTCTTGTTGTGGTGTGTGTTGTGTCTCCGGGTCCCCTGAGCAGGTGAGGTTACCTGGGAACCGAGGTGTTTGGCTTCCAGAGGCGACCAATGGGGAATGGGGGTTGGGTGTAAACAGGTGTGTGCGTGCGTGTGTGTGTGTATATGTGCACACACAAGAAGCAGATGTCTTTTGGAGCATTCCTTTAACCTACAAGAGGCACCGTCGTCCTCCGCACACCAACAGTCACCACTCAAAGCCATTTGAATAACAGTCTAATAGTCTCTATAGGATTTGCATCAGTTGATTTTGAAGGAGGAGGAGAAAGGGCTCGTCCTCAGAGGAGCAGTGAGGCTCCACCTCACCTGGATATCCACAGCCAATAAGACGAGGCAAGAACACTAGTAACAAGTGTTGATCTTCACTGAGGAGCAGAATCGAGGGAAGATAAACGTTTGAACATGTGATCTGCACGACCGACACCGTGGGGGGTCAAAACAAGCGCTTTACTTGAAGCACTTAAAAAGCGAGCGTGCCACAGCGCCTACACCTTTACGCTAGTTAACAAGCTTCTCCGGGACCACCCTGGGAGGAAGATGATGACCAACGTTCCAGCCAGACTGATGGGTAAAGCCAGCCCAAAGGGGGAGCAGTCTTCTCTGACGCTGGCCCTGCTTGTGTTTCTCATCAGCAAGCAGCTGGGGCGACAGTCCAACTCCTTATTCGTGGCCGTGATGAAGCTGCTGTTCAGACTGCTCATCGACTGCCTGGGAGGAAGCAGCGTCAGCTACTTCCTGCAAATCTGACCGTGGAATGCCTTGGCTTCTACGTTCACGCTCTCAGTGAATGAATCAACTCAGGCACACGTTACCAAGCGCTGCTGGCGACTGACAGCACGGAGCCGGCAAGGGTGAAAACGTTGAACTGAAACCGATCAAGCGACCGTAGAAGTTGATCTTCCGATGAACTCCGCAAGAGAGAGTCCGGTGTGATCGCTTTGATGCCAAGCCACTGAAGTCGGGAAACATTTTGTGCCTAAATTGTGACTGTGTGTGTGAGCGTGGCTGGACAGCACGAGGTAATGGCCGGAGAAGACCGCTCTGAAGAGATCTTCCTGATCAGCCGGGCAGGGCAGCCCCAGAATGACCTCCGGCAGCGGGGCAGAGAGGTCTTCAAGAGGAGCCTGCAGAGATGTCTGCTGGGTGCTTTCAGAGGTACGTTGAGTAGGTGTGGCCACGTGGAGCAGGCACAGTGTGTACTGTAGGTACGTTGAGTAGGTGTGGCCAGCAGGCACGGTGTGTACTGTACGTGTAGGGTAGTGCCTTGTGAATCACACCTTCCATGTTTGGATCAACGCATCCAAAACACTGGTTTCTCTTTTAGCTTTATATTAATTGGACCGGTTAGAACAACGCGTTACAAGCATTAGCACAAACTGCACTACGGTGTAATAGACATTTCCTTTCCTAGATGTGATTTGTGATAAAGACTCTACAAAGTTTAGTCTAATGTATGCTAATACGAACCATTGTGAAATGCTGTATAATCTCAATCAAGAGAGACAGAGTACCCAAAAATATTTGGTAATTAAACAAAACTTTGTCCAGCTAACTTGGTGAATACATTTTCTTCTCCTTTTGACATTTTAAGCTCTTTATTTAAATCATAGTTATTTACTTTTTTCTAATGCTTCATATTACGATTGCATGAAGGTATGAATTTGAAATATTTCCAAATCTAAAAATAAGCTGGTTTACAGGATGCCCGTGATATGAGTGTTTGTTTGATGTTGCGTAACTCAGCCCTAGTCCTTGTCTAAACAGAAAGTCTAGGGGACATCGTGTTTGTCTGCATTTGTTCGATAGGAACATTACAGTGAACAGCATCCCTATTCATTCTAATGTGACAGCGAAAGCATCTGGAGAGAATCATGTTTCGCTATGAAATACAGGAACACAGAGGCTTGTACTGCACATACAGCCTACACACATCACATAATTAAACATGTAATGTCTCACAGTAGTAAACCTGTTTCGCAGTGTTGCAGATATAATAGTGTCGAATACATGTGTAAATAATAGCAACACCAGTCTAAATGTGTCCCATTGACCTTGTCGGAAGCCTGGGGCTAAACTCTTAACACAGTGCCGTGTGAGCTATAGACGCAGGGCTCTGGTTTACACAGGGACTACGTACTACATTAACAGGACAGAACTTTGGCTTGGAGTTTCGAAGGGGGCGGGAAGGCGTCTATAGCACCCTGCCTTAACTCCTAAACACTTCAGACTGCGAGGAGCAGACGGATCTGGCTGTTATGTTTCACAAATGCCAACAATTCTTATGAAACAGTCAAGTTAAAAATAGCAAAGCTACTTGCTGCAGTCTAGCAGTCCAATCCACCACACCACAATGAGTGGCCTTTAAAACTTTCAGTTGAATAATTACTGCAAAACAGTAAGATAATTACTGCAAGACATTGTGAGCCAACGGGGGCCAATAGGAGACAAACAAACAGACAGACAACAAACAGACAAGATGATTCTGAGCTCACAGTTGGCGTTCCTGTAGAGCAGGAAGGGGTCCTGCAGCTGGAACTCCAGGTCCTTGTTGATGGGCTCCACCAGGTTCTCTGTGCTGAGACGGTTCATGATGGTGAAGCCGTGGCGCGGTGAGGCAGACCTGTGGGTGGCGGTCATCATCATCATCATCATCATCATCATCATTCCAATGTGACATCCCCTCACTGTGTGATGGACAGTGTAGTTCAGTAGTTCACCTAAGCCCACCATTACACTGTAGTTAGGTAGATGCTGTTATTTTGCTAAAGAGGGTGAATGTATGTGTGTGTGTGTGTGTGTGTGTGGGGGGGGGGGGGTCTGATACAGTTCTATAATCAATAATAACAAAACATATTGTAGAACATTCTAGTAAGTATCCCATTGATTTGTAAATTATTAGGCTGTTGATTTACACAGAAGTGAACATTTTACAGAATAGACAAATAGCGTACGTTTATCATGACATGAACCTTGACAAACAACCATCGTGAACAAAATGATACATTGATGTAAAACAGATATGAGTATTGCTTTAATGTAATAATTAAATGAAACCCATATAACAATTGAATAACAGAGGATGTATCTTACATATATATCTATAATATCTTACCTGGAATATACAAACAAGGTGCCCTCGATTTCTGTCTTCTCCTGAAACAGAAGGTTAATCACCAGTCAACCAGCGAGCTGTAGTAGTGTTAGTGTAAATATAATGTGTTTTATAACGTGTTATATAATGTGTTTTATAATGTGTAAAACGTTCATATATGATCATAGATAACCAAGTACGAGCAGGGTTATGATGTTGTTGTTGTTGAATTACGACCCGACTCGGGGTTCATTTACTTAATTGAATAAGTACTTAATTTACTGACCCATTCGTTGGCTTTGGAATTGAAGTTATACAAGGCGACCTGTCCGGTGACGTCCAGCAGGTCGCTGATGTACGGGTCCTGTCTCTGCAGGGCGGCCAGGCTCATCAGGTGTCCGGCTCTGGAGGTCTCCATCTTGACTTCTTG
The DNA here is from genome assembly GCA_900323305.1 of Trachyrincus murrayi. Classification (NCBI taxonomy): domain Eukaryota; kingdom Metazoa; phylum Chordata; class Actinopteri; order Gadiformes; family Macrouridae; genus Trachyrincus; species Trachyrincus murrayi. The sequence goes on from OOFB01020058.1 coordinate 7,100, forward strand.
TTTACTGCACCCGCACGGACCTATTTCTGGCGAGCACTTAACTTCTACGCTCCGCGGAAACACGGACTGACAAAAAGGTTCCCCGTATTTTTTATTCCGCAGAGATGAGTCTAAATCGTGATTTATTAGGGGGCATGGGCACGATATTAGATTTAGAAATAGTGGCTTACTTCGAATTATTAGAACAAAATAATACAAGTGAAAACTATTTGAATATTTTAACATTCAACCTTTTTTAGGTGAGCAAAGTTTCCAAAAATGTGAAACGAAAGTAGGCCTATATCATTTTCAAGTTTACTTCATGTGCTATCAAAATAATGTCTGCATTACTATCTATTGTCTATTAAACCAAACCAAAAATTTAATTAACATAAAATGACCAACTCTCTTCTTCAACGCCTCATCTTGTTCAAGATAGGCATACAAAAGTTAAAATAAAATAAAAATACTAATACATACACCATTTTGAAGTCCATTTCTATCACATAGAATCTGTGTTTAAATTATTATGAGGATGACTGTTACTATTCTCAGCCAGTTGAGGTCCACCTGTCTGCCTGATTGCCGGAACACTGCCGCCGGGATTATAATTGCAGGATTACCCGCTACTGTGCGACTGTTATCCTCCATGGACACAGGTAGCGGCTAATCCAATCACCGCTAACCTTTCTACAGCAAACCCACAATTCATTTCCTGTCCATTCACTGCACCGTGAGGGCAGAACGTGACAACATGAGGCCCAAGAAGACCACATGCCGTTCATAATACGAGGTCGACCTCTACGCGGTAAGTTGTCAGTCTGGGATAGATTTTTGTCCTTTAAACAATATTCTATTGGACCACAGGACTCTGAAGAACAGATAGGACTAATTTCAGTTACATGAAGTGATCACTTTATATCACATGTAGCCAGCAGTAATGTTGCCTGATTTGTCATGGTGGTCTGTCCTGGTACAAAAGTAGGCATTATGTGTGTTTCCGTTTCTATTTGTTCAAATAGCTCCATATGTGATGGCCTGGGATCATTCAGTTCAACCCCCTAACCTAAAACCTTAAACTAGTCACACCGCAGGCCTATTTTATTATAGGCTACTATATTATGTATATAATAATAACATATATTATTATTTTCACAGTTAGTTATTAAGTAGCCAATTTGTTTTTCTACAACCCTCACGTTCAGCATAAACTGATTTGTTGGATGCCCATATTTCTTGGCATTTATTAGAAGAAAATAAATAGAAAAGCCCGCTCGGCCCACGACTGTGTGTCACTCAGCTGGTGCCAGTCGGCACATTCAACTCAAACGTTAAAGGCGATCCAAGCAAACCAAACAGTTATAAGAATAAATCTCATTGAGAAAAGGTTTTCTTCTAGTCGGCGTCATCACGCGAGATGTTCTCCAACTTTTACCTCGAGCGCGTGGACCGTGCGTGTTGAGAGTGCGTGCGGACCGTGCGTGTTGAGAGTGCGTGCGGACCGTGCGTGCGGACCGTGCGTGTTGAGAGTGCGTGCGGACCGTGCGTGTTGAGAGTGCGTGTGGACCGTGCGTGCGGACCGTGCGTGTTGAGAGTGCGTGCGGACCGTGCGTGTTGAGAGTGCGTGTGGACCGTGCGTGCGGACCGTGCGTGTTGAGAGTGCGTGCGGACCGTTCGTGCGGACCTGTTGTGTGAGTCGGGGAGGCGGCACCGGATGAGGCAGAATGTTTGGTCTCTCGGGGATCGTGTGAAGACTCAAGTTAAGAGTTCAGGACACACTCGGACTTTTGAAGGCACCTTGGATGTTTTTTCAACGATGCGTTAGCGTTCAAACGGATTTTCGATGTGGATTCGAGGATGCCAGAAGCAGATGAGCAGTGTGGAGGTAACGGAGGAGGAGAAGGAGAAGGTCTCCACCGAGCAGGGAGTCGACAGCCGCGATAGTTTTGCTCATTCATTTCTATGTTGTGTATTTTGTCATCTTTTCACCATATCACCTTTCAAGGTGTTTTCTTGATGACTGTATTGAGTGTGAGCGGCTGCCTGCTGCCACAATCAAATCACATTGAAATGACTCAATGGCTGTTTGGATTTCTATCTTTGCTGAAAGACAAATTGTTATCGACTCTTTGTATATAATTCCTATAATTCCGCAATTTAGTTACAATATGCAAGGTAGGCTATAGTTAGGCTATCGGACCTCAGGCGTCATCGTTAAGACTTATTTGAAGCTTTAACCATTACAATGACGATTTACAAATATCTAAATGCAAACACATGTACACTCACTATGCTTTTCTGTAGTCCCCCCATCTTTTACTGTCCCTCGCTTGTTCACTTGTACAAATTGATTAAATAAGTTGCATGTGGTTCACAGAGTTGCAGTCAAGGGCACTTTCCCTTTGTCAGATTGCATTGATTTTAAGGACTTTAACCCCCCCCCCCCACACACACACACACACACTACACTCCCCCTCTCCCTCCATTCACTCTGGCTGTATCTGGTTTGTTGAAACACCTGTTCCCTCTGAACGGATTTCCTCCTCTCTTTATCTGTCTGTCACTGTCCGTTTTACTGCTGCAACACCTCCCTCTGTTCCCTTATGATTACTATCAGTCATTCACAATCCCTCCCTCTTTCTCTCTCTCTCTCTCTCTCTCTCTCTCTCTCTCTCCCTCCCTCCCCCTCGCTTTGTTTCTCTCCCCATGTCTCTCTCTCCCCTCCCCCCCTCTTTTGCCTCTGTCTCTGTTTCGCTCCCCCCCTCGCTCTCTCCATCCCCTCCACTTTCTCTTTCTGCCTCTGTTTCTCTCTCTGTCTCTCTCTCTCTCTCCCTCCTCTCCCCAGGGGCACAGTATGCCAGCAGCACCAGGGCCCCTCACTCTGGCGACACCACCGCAACACTGTTGTCAGAGAGCCCCTCCTCCGGGCCTCAGGGGCCCTCCCTCCTCCAGGGGCTCCCCCAGCCCCAGGGGCCCCCCCAGCCACCGGCCAGCGCAGGCAAGGCCGTGGGCTCCGCTCTGGGCCTCCTCAGGACCAACAGCGCGGGGCGAGGCCTCACGGTGGCGGGCTTCAGCGGCCCCGGGGCCCGACCCACGGAGTCCGGCGTCAACCCGGTTCTCGCCTGGCACGCCGCCATCACCGCTGCCCGCCAAGCCCAGGGTGAGGCCGCCGGGTCGGAGGACGCGATGAGCCCCGGGCCCCCGGAGCCCTTGGCCGGTGTGGGCGGGGGGGCCGCCTCCGCGGTGGCGCCCGCCGGCCTGCTGTCCCAGAGGAAGAGGCAGCAGTACGCCAAGAGCAAGAAGCAGGGAGGGTCCACCAATAGCAGGCCGCCCAGAGCTCTGTTCTGCCTCACGCTCAACAACCCCGTCCGCAGGGCCTGCATCAGCCTGGTGGAGTGGAAGTATCCTTTACCGCTGGAGTTTCAGACGATACAAAACCAAAGCTTAGCCTAACCCCAACATAGCAGATAACTATTTCTAAGTGAAATACGCAGTGGCGTGTAATCGATAAGGGACAGAGACGTCTCCAGACGTCCGAAAGAGGAACAGGTGACGTTTTAATATTGTAAGATATGTAGCCTTGCGGCCCTCGTCAGAAGCCAAGGATCAAAGTATTAAGGGATGGTGGTTCGAGGCCGGATTATGAATGAATGAATGCAAAACGGCACGATTAGTGAATGGCTTAGTGAGCGGGTAAAGGATGACAGGATGTTTAAATAGATGGAGGGATAGTCGAATGGATGTCAACGTCGGGTAATGAAGACATTTAATGAATGAACGGTAATTCCACTTTCCCTGGGAGAAATGGGTCTGCCCTTTGGATTAGGGAAACATTGCCTTCAGAGATAGATAGGATATGTCTGAATGACGGACGGATGGATAGAAAAATGGACAGATTCATGGACGGATTAGTGATGGGGGAATCAGAACAGATCCAGATCCAGGTCTCACAAGACAGGTTGAAAACAGTATGTTTCAACATAATTATTGTGTGAAACTCTGTTATTGGCATCCTTGTATCTTTACCATCCCTATTTCATAAAACATGCCGCATCTTCTGCCTTTCACAAAAAAGCTAGCTCTGAACTTATGTCCTGACTTCATGAATGTTTTGCTTGGTTCTGCTGGCTTCTTAACCGTTTCCCCAGACCGTTTGATATCTTTATACTGCTGTCCATATTCGCCAACTGTGTGGCCTTAGCCATTTACATCCCCTTCCCCGGAGACGACTCCAACTCCACCAACCAGGAACTGGTGAGTAGCCCTGGGGCTGGGGTTAAGGTTAGGGCCGGGGTTAAGGTTAGGGCTGGGGTTAGGTTAGGGGCTGCCGAACTGGTGTCAAAAAGAAGGTCCTTCTGTGCTTCTATATGTATGAGCAAGAGAAATACACAGACACACACAGACAGCACAAAGCAGCACCCTCAACAGATGGGGATTATTCGTGTGTGTGTGTGTGTGTGTGTGTGTGTGTGTGTGTGTGTGTGTGTACAATTAGGGATTAAACTGGTCTTCAGATTACTCGTCAGTAAATGAGTGGAGGTGGCGAGAGATAGATAGACAGATAGATAGATGGGAGGGGAGGGAGAGAGAGAAATCTATCTATATATCCTTCTAGTTTCCCTTTAAAATAACTAACGGTAGCATAAGAGGTAAAGTCCTAAACTTCCAAATATAATTCATTCAATACGTTTGAATGGCCCATCTCTTCTTCAACCAACTAATATCAGTTCCCATCTCGGTTTTCTCTTGTGCTCTCTTTATCTCTTCTTCTTCACTGTTTATCTTCTCCCTGCCCCCTTTCCATCCTCCAAGCTACCTCTCGGATCAGAGAGAAGATTATTAATATCCTATCAAGCCGGCGGAGGATTTAGGAGACTTATAACGGCCCCTTTGACCGCTCTCTCTCCGACCGGTACACTGCTGACCAGGCAGTAAGAGACTGCACAGCAGACCACACCTGCATACATCTTAATGGAAGCTAAGACACGTGTCCCCCGGAGCTCCAGTCTATATATAGACCAGGGTTAGGGTTAGGGTTGATGCAGGGACCACCTCTATATAGACCAGGGTTAGGGTTAGTGTTGATGCAGGGACCACCTCTATATAGACCAGGGTTCGGGTTAGGGAGAAATGGCAGCAGGTCAAAACAACTGATTGCAGATTCAGGACTACATGCTAGAAGTCTTGACTAAACCAAACAAGGATTTAATAGCATTGTGTGGTTTTTAACAACCAAACAACCGTGTCTAAATACTGCTAATAGTGTTTGGTTCAAGTATAGGATCAGTGGAAGTGACCAATATATTATTCCAATGTCTTATTAGAATCACTGAAAATAAAATAAGTGGTTGGATTGTGCTATTGTTGTTAAGAAGTGAAACATCCAGTCTGTAATGTAGCTTAATGTATATGATTATGTTATACAGCAGTTTCATTCAACAGTGTTAGTAATAAAGACGTGTTTGTTTTGACTATCTAGTGGTTTACAGCTTACGAAGGCACGGTTCATGTCTTGGATTAAAAGACAAAGCGAAGACTTGATTCTCCTGCTTGTGGTTGTGCTAGCGCTTATCTCTTAGTCTCTTAGATAATAGTCTGCAGTGTTGTCCTAAAGATTAGGGCCTTTGTTTGGACGCATACCGCTTAAGCACATTTACCTAGCGATGGCTGGTGCTGATCTAGCCAATACTACGATGTGTCTCTAGAATATACTTCAATATATTATATATATATATATATATATATATATATATATATGAGATATATAAGATATAACACTGACTCTGTGTGGTATGTGTGTGGTATTGTTTGTTAGGTTACTACTATGTTAAAGCAGAACTTCTGATCCATCAGTCCTACTGTGTTATAGCAGAACTTCTGGTCCATCAGGCCTACTATGTTACGCCTCGTTTCCTGTTTCGTTACGGAGATGTTCTACCCAAGAGAAACTAATTCGCGCAAGTGGCTGAAGCTTCCAGAAGGGGATTTTAATGAGTGTATTTCAGTGGCCA
>OOFB01020082.1:2297-13656 GCA_900323305.1 Trachyrincus murrayi
AGAATGAAGTAACCCAGGCTTATTACTAGAAAGCTAATTTAATATTCTTAACTATAATTAATGTTTCTCTCTCTCTCTCTCTCTCTCTCTCTCTCTCTCTCTCTCTCTCTCTCTCTCTCTCTCTCTCTCTCTCCTCTTATTCGTACCTTATTGAAGGCATTGCAATGATCTGCATGCAATGATGTTGCAATCTGCTAAAAAAATAAAACTCTGCAGTGTTTTAAATACATGTAACGATAACATCCATTCAGGAAAAGAAGATACAAACATGATTGTAATAATAAGGAATTATTATTATTATTAGGAATTAGTAATTGCAAGTGTTATTCTGATTATTATTCTGATTATTCTGATTCTGATTCTGATTATTATTATTATTATTATTATTATTAACAGCCTGTTGAAAGCGTTTGACAGCGTTGTCTACGTTGCCAATGGAGACGTCGACTATGACTTCCGGGGTGAGAGTTCGTTGGAGGGATTCAAGATGTCTGCGCCCGACGAGCTGTTTTGCTGGGAAGGCGACTGGGGTCTCCCGTCTGTGGACACCGACTGCTTGGTCATACTGGTACGTCGCCTGGCTGTTAGACTTGGTTCGCGACGAGCACTTTGTGTGCTTTTTGAATGTTCACCGACAGCTAACATAGCAACCTGTAGCCCCCTGTTGGACCCTGTGTTAGCCACCATGCTAATGTCAGAAATGTGCCCACAGGTCCGAATGAATGGGAGCAGAGGGGGTCTTACGCCCTGCTGTTGTACATGTAGTTGTGTTGGGGTGAAATGTTTAAGAGAGAGAAACCATCTCATCTCTAGTTCCTGGTTGTTGCCCACACAAGGCTTTCTGAAAAGTACCTGATCATTAATAACTTCATAATGTGGCCTACTGTGAAATGTCTAGTAGTGCCTATGTCTGGGTTTTACCCCATAATGTTTTGACCCTTGTGTATAAAATACGATGTTCCAAAACATCATTGGCTGCTGAAGATGACAAAGAAGAACTCTTCTCGTCTTCCTGTCTGTCACACGACTTTTCTTTAGCTGAAGGTTTCAAACCGAGAACCTTTTGGCTCAGAGTCAAACGACACTGGGCTGATTATCCGGGCCCCTAATCAATGCCCCAGTCTAACTGGCAGGGCCACATTCACACAGGCTATCTGTAAGTCTGGAGTCAACAATGGCAACAACAAGCGCTGGATGACATCACTGGTGTGGTGGTGAAAGTTAATAATGTGCACACACAGCCACGATGTTATTAAGAGCTGTTGGTGAGAAGTTAAGTTATTCCTCTTTCTCACTTCCTCTTTTTACCTGTTTTACCGCCAGGTGTGATGTTGATGAGCCATTACAAGCCACTTCAAAATGTACCTTAAAGTTACATCACAAGTGGGAATGGCCACCCAGATGTATATCAGCCTACCCCTTGGTACAGTCCACTCTGGTAGGCTGATCTAGCCGTCACACATCCGGGTGGACACTTCCCACGTGTGATGTCACCAGAGGGTAGATTTGTGGCTTGTTATGGATAATAAACATAACACCTCACCAGGCGGTAAAATAGGTGCCCTTTAATAGAACATCTTTGAAGAAAAAGAAAAACCCATTGGTTTTGGTGTGGTTATTATGGCTAGACGAATGGCTGTGGAAACGTTACAGGACGAGGAGTTTCCCTGATTCATATCCTCTTTAGTCCCCTCTGACAGCAATGTGGCCGCAGTGATCCAGCCGTTGAGCTAGCCAGCTCGCGGCTGTGTCATAATAAGCTAGCTGTTCCTACCACCGGGCCCTTCCACCTAAATTGAAACATGTTAGTGTTGGAAAGGGATCTGACGCCAAGGAAAGCCGTGGGTGACAGCTTAGCCTGGGATGTGACTTATCTCCCCGCTCTGCCTGCTTCTCTGGTTCTCTGTGGTTGGAAACACTTATCGCTTCTCCCTGGTCGGAGTGGTGCTGTGTGTTTTCCAGACCGCGGGTTGACTACTGAATTCCAGCTGTAGCTTTAACACTCCAGGGCTCCTGGAGGCCAATGTCTCTGCTGTAACTCACGCAGGAGTTCCTTGTGTTTCACACACAGTTAGCCCGTCTTCTTCTTTCCGATGAGGAGGTGTTGAGCACGCCTGATGTCCTACCTCGGATGGTTCATTCGCTCAGATTGAAACACAGGATTTCCTTGTGTTTTAAGCAGTTCGTCTTTTCTTCACATTGAGGCGTCTCGCCCGGGGTGCTCATTGTTCACGGGTTAGCTAAACATTAGCTCAATATCACAACAAAACAAGCTAAGCCCAGTTGCTTTGGATACAGATTTCCTTTGTCCTTTGTCTTTCTCATTCAATTCCTTTCGCTGCTCTGCACTTGCTGTTCAGAAACCTGCTTGTGTAAGACTTAGAATTTTTGTGGTTACTCCAATTTCGATTGTATGCTTTGACTGTTCTCAGCCTCACTTGTAAGTGGCTTTGGATAAAAGACTAGATGGCAAACAGTATTATTCTGTAGCAACACTTGTGTTGCTACATATAGGACTACAGGTTAGCATAGGTTATGCTACAACGTTAAGTGCGTGGACTCTTGCTGTGTTCGGTTATTAGCGGTGGAGAGCAGTCTCAAACTTTTTCTCAGATTCCCCCTCATTGTTTTCATAGGGTTCTGTTTCAGCGTCTGGGGTTAGCAGCACCGTGGAAACTGTAATCACATCTTTAAAGAGACCTCCAGTAGGAAGAGTCTGGAGGAGCTGCGTCTTTCCCCCGCTGTCAGCAGAACGACGTGCCAGAGTAGTGGTTCCCAACCGGTGTGCCGGGACACACTGGTGTGCCTTGAGGCAAGACTAGGTGTGCCGAGAAATGTTGTATAATAATAATACACAATTCTGACATAGGTTACTAATATAATTGATGCTATTTATGATTTGTTTTATTATTAGTTGCTCCACATATATAGACAAATAATGATAATAATCACGTCCAGGACAGCTTTGCTGGGCCACAGCCAGGAAACGGACGCTGGGTGTCTGAAGTGTGTTTCCTTGTACTCTAAAGGCTTTTTTGTGTGTCATGTACCCACTGCCCTATCGGTACAGCTCAAGTACCCCTTCATTGACTCCAAACCAGAAATGTTCTTCTTTTAACTAATATTATAATGTTAGGCCTATCATTTAGCATCATTAATATTGTAGTAGCCTAAGGGGTGTTTAAAATGGAAGATGCTGCGGTGTACTTTCCTTATTTCTGGTCTTAACTTTGTTGATCACCAGCAATCACCATATATGTAATATTATTAATTTATATTATTAAAATATTAACATTGAATTTGTTAAACATGACCAATATTTAGCAAATCAATCAACAAATTGTAATATTTCATGTCGTCATTTTTGCTAAATCAAAAAGTATCCCCCTTAGTCATCATGGATATAAGCGCCGTGTGCTGAAATAACAAAGAAAATGGTACACTCGAGGGCGGCTGTGGCTCCTCCCGGCTAAGGTGTCCTTGAGAAAGGTACCCAACGCTCATTAAGAGCTTGGCAGTAATGATACCTTAGAGAGGAAGACCGGTGTGTTCGTGAGCGTGTCTGGTGTATTCCAGCGCTGGCGTCTCCCATGTGTTTTACGATCAGGAGAAATGAGCAGGAATTTCCTCATAAATCCTGCTTGGTGATGTCAGCGTTTCTTCCCTTCCCTGCCTCGCCATCGGTGTCTGGAGGACGGCCCCGGACCCTGAATAACACCATACTGACCCACTTCTCCTCCGACTGTGAAATAAAAACTATTTTAACACACATGTCTAGCTGGTAATTATTACTGGCGTTTGTGGTCATTCATGACTGTAGGATTAATACTTGTAGTATGTGGTTGTTGGTTTGAGCTGGTCGGTGGCCGGTTTCTCTTCAGTTGGTAACTTGAAGAGAAACCGGTTGTTTGATGAAGTGACAAAACCTGCGTTGTACTTTTTGTAGGTAGTATAATTCCTACAGCTACCCTACCCTCGTATCTGGTGGAATCTGGGTTAGGCTCGAAAAAAAACCTGGTCTAGTATCCATAGTTGCTCCAATACTGGTTGTGTGCTTTCATTGTTCTCAATTTCAACTGAAGGTTGCTTGAGATCAAAGCGTGTAGATGAATGCAGGTAAGTAAATGCAGGTGGCTGTAGGAGTTGCGAATTGACACGGTGGTTGGAGACTGGCTTTATGATGACGATGAATTAAAAATAAAAACTATAAAGTAAAACACATTTATAAAGTAAGACACATTTCCTGTCGCCGCAGCTCAGTGCTAATGCCACTGAATGTCAGTCTGCTACCAAACAGCTTGTCCTCATGTCTTCTGCTAACATACCATGTATTTATGATATTAACGTGCCATAATAAGCTACTTGCTGGCCTGGGTCCTCTGTGATTACAGGTATAGACGCATACCAGCTCTGGTCTTAACATGCCATTGGTAAACTAGATCCTGGAGCTCCCTGGAGCCCCGCTGGCATCATTTCTTTCAATGTAAATAATCAATGTTTTCGCAGGTTTCTTCCCTCTGGGTTTCAGGGAGTTCCCTTGCCCTTTAGAGGGCTTAGGGTTAGGGTCGTGTAATGTGGCCCGTGAAGCCCTTTGAGACTGGAACTGTGATTAAGTGCTATACAAATACATTAACTTGAAGTATGTGACTGGTTGTGGAAATATTGACTTTGTGGACGTGCTTGACTCTCAGCCAAAAAGTTCTGGGTTCGAACCGCACTGTCCCCCGCCTACCTGTAACCCCGGTGTTTCACCTACGATTTTTTTTTCCAGCAGCGCTGCAGCTATGTGCAGCTATGTGCAGCTATGTTGACGGGCACGTGCACGGTGCTGATGTGCACGTGTGCACCTATGATATATGTTTTTAAATAAAACAAATATCATTTGGGGCACCCAACATAATCCACTAACGGGTAAATAACAATAATAATAATAATTGTCTGTTTTTTTTTCTCCTTCTCAAACAGGCCTACGCCAAGTTTGCCGGAGCTCCTCTCAAAGTCCACAAGATATCCAACCCATGGAGAAGTCCATCCGGTGAGGGAACTCTCTGTTGTTCCAGGACACTCCATGCTGGAAATGCAGCACATTAATAGAATATATTCAGAGGAGGATGAAGTTACTATGTCGCTACTTTTAAATCTCTAGTCAAAAGTCTGTTTTTGTCCTGTACGGTCTGCTGTGACATTAATAATGTACCATCTCATCTTATCTTTTAAGTTAGCCTACTAAGTTCAAAGCCATCTGCATTGCTTGTCTGTTTCCTACTGCTGCCTTCCTGTTGGTTACTGTTTCTAGAGTCTTCCGATTTTTCTATTAATTTAACTAATATTATTTACTGCACTGCAAGGGGACTTTGAGTGTCCTGAAAGGCACCAAACAAAACAAAAGTGTAAAGCACATTGTTTGTTATTTGTTTGGAAAAATGCTATTAAAATACAGTTTGCCCTGGTACACCAAAACATCATCCAACTCTGACTATTGTCCACTGATAGTTAGCGACAACACAAAAATCTGGTTTAAGATTAGATTAAGGATTATTAGTATGTGAACGGAAAACGTACTTTTGATCGACACGATTACGTTACATGATGTCACTTCCTGCTCTGCCAGGTTCACTTCCTGCCCTGAGGACGGGCAAGGGGGAGGTCCTCTCCAGGCCGAGTGACATCATCATCCACCTCAGAAAGCAGGTCAGGATTACCCAGCATGCATCTGGACCAAACATGTCCCCTCATTGGTCGTCCATCCCTCCCTTTTGTCAGCACAGATGTTAAAATTAAGAAAAACAAATGTCATTATTGCATTCACATTTCGAAAATCAAGATGGTAGCTGTAATAATAATTATATATTTTGTAAAGTTGTGGGAACTCTGTTGCATGTGATTCTTTGTTATTAATTACCTCCACCGTTCCTATTACTCCCTGGATGAATACAGACCAGTAACCAAAGGGTTCAGAGCAACAATGTATGGACCATTAGAAACTATAGGACGCCATGGAAACCTAGGAGCCCCTCCCCACACACACACACACACACACACACACACACACACACACACACACACACACACACACACACACACACACACACACACACACACACACACACACACACCCTGCACCTGGAAGCCATTAAAACAGTCAGGCTGTGGTAGGTGGGCTCAGCTGGACAGAGCCACTGAGGTCTACACACGCTCCTGCTTCACTAGACTCCCAGTAGAAGAGACTAGAGTAGACTACGAGATAACGGAGTACAATAGATTATATAGAAAATAATCATATTTTCCATGTCCTCGGGATAGTTTCACATATTTCACATATATCATTGTGTTTATGTGAACTGTGACAGTTGGTGAGCAGAAACGTTAAGAGCTGTTGATTGGTTGGAGGTGTGGTGCAGTCTGATTGGTTGCTCTAGTGGTGGTGGGGCAAGGTGTGATTTCCACATGTTACCTCCAGTAGCATCGAAGGAATGTCTCCCAGCATGCACTACTGCAGTAATGAGGCTATATGGAAACTTCTGGAACAGGAAAACTGTAAACCACACACACACACACACACACACACACACACAACTCCATCTCCCTTTACCAGGGAAGTCGGGGCAAAGAGTTTTTTTTGTTTACCTTAGACATAGCTGCCCATCTTCTGCATGTTTCTAAATATTTACAGGAATTCCCAGTAGAGACTGGGAGCTGCCCAGTCCAACCACAGTCTCCTCCTGGTTATACTGGTGGGAGCTGTCTTTACCGATTTATAGATTTGAAGTTATTGGTTGAATCTATGGTAGTATTTGGTGGTGCCTGGCTGGGAGGCAGTGGGCAGAGCAGGAGTTTAACTATGCTTGTTTCTCTGTCAGAAATACAATGCAGACTATGACCTGTCAGCCAGGGAGGGAGCAGACACTCTGGCCTTCACCTCCCTGCTGGAGGAGAAACTACTGCCTGCCCTGGTGAGACTCACTCATACATACACACTCACTCACACACCCCCCTACTACCAGCACAGGTAAGACACTGACATGCACACACACACGCTCACAGACACACACACACACACACACACACACCATGATACAGATGCAGACACATCTGCATGCATGAACATCTCTCTGTCCCTCGTGTGTCTCAGATCTACACCTTCTGGATGGAGTGTAAGAACTACGTGGAGGTGACGCGGCGGTGGTATGCCGAGCACCTGCCCTTCCCCCTCAGCCTCTTCCTGCCGGGCCGCATGCAGGCCGGCCAGCTGGAGCGCCTCCGCCTGGCACGGAGCGACGATGCCCTGGACGCCGGGGAGGAACTGGAGAAGGAGGTGAGGAGGGGGTCACACCAAACGGCTCTGGGTTCCATCCTCAGTGTCCGCAGTCCACCTGCTCATTCGTGACGTGTATCTGAATTCACTGTGAATCACTTTGGATAAAAACATCTGATAAAATGACTAAATAGTAAACTAGACGTTGAGAGCAGAAAGTCATCTCCAGATGTGTATCGTGTCTTCCCAGCTGTACCACGATGCTGTGGAGTGCATGAACCTGCTGGCCCAGCGCCTCGGATCCAACAAGTACTTCTTTGGAGACTCGTAAGGATGGCAGTCACGAATATACATCACATGTACATAACATAACATATACATAACATATACATAACATATACATAACATATACATAACATATACATTACATAACATATACATTACATAACATATACATAACATATACATCACATGTACATCACATACATTACATAACATATACATAACAACATATACATCACATGTACATCACATATACATAACATATACATAACAACATATACATCACATGTACATCACATATACATAACATATACATAACAACATATACATCACATGTACATAACATATACATCGCATATACATTACATAACATATATAATATATACATAACATAACATATACATCCCATATACATTACATCACATATACATCACATGTACATAACATAACATATACATCACAGTCACAATTATGCACCAAACGTATATCATCTTTTTAAGTGTTTCTTTCAAACGTTTTTTTTGTTAACGTTGTACCAGGCCTTCGTCTCTGGACGCCTTCGTGTTTGGACACTTGGCACCCTTGCTGAGAGCCAAACTGCCCAACGGAAAACTGCAGCAGCAGCTGAAGTCTCTGGACAACCTGACGCACTTCTGCTCCAACATCCTGCTGCTGTACTTCCCCAGCGACGGAAGAGGTGAGGAGTACCTCCGCAGCCTGTAAACACAACGTGTCTGGAAAGACGTTTTTCAAGGACCATACCGGTCTGGGCGATTAATCCATCGGCAACCGTCTGTCCTGGCTTCACTAAAACATCAGTTACCAATTACTAAATGGTCCTCGGCAGAATCGGTACGTAACTGTTTTCGTGAAGCCAGGACAGACAGTTACGATGGTTTGATCACCGAGACCAGTATGGTCCTTTTTATGGTTTTTAAAAACAAAAATCTGAACTGACCGACCACAGTCTGCTGCGAGTCAGGGGCAGCGATGGGTAAGTCGAGACAAGCTAGGGGTGACTGTGCATGTTTCCACGGCAACACGACGAGCTGGGAGTGGCTTGTCGCCATGGAAACTCTTCTACCCTCGATCAATTGGAACCAAGGCCAAAACTTGTCTGAATATAGAAACCATATAGAAAATATGAATATAAAACCATAATAAATATACCATCCTACCTACCAGCAGAAGGCAGCCCAGGCGTTGTGCTCGCGGACTAACGAAAGCTGGATATAGAGTTCAATGTACAGCACGTTTGCTCACATCCACGTTGAGACTCGCAGAGCTGCCTGCATTTATGCACGTTAACGTGTACACAAGGGGGCAGTATAGCATTTACGACCCCAAATGTGCAAGAGCCGACGGGTAAATCCGAAAACGGAATCGCGAGAGCAAGTCTGCTCCACTGAAAATATGTTAAAACAATGAATCCATGTGAAAAATATGTTGCATATAAATCATATAACTACCGGTTGGTGTATCGCAACCAACTGAAAATACAGTGTTTTGATTTTGCCCGGGTGCGTTCATTTTATTCTCACGTCTGGCTGACAAAACAAAACACTACGCCTGTTCCCTGCTTGACCAATCAGTGATTAGTTGATGCGAACCGCCACAGAGACGGGCAGCGCGGTGCTAACCTCCGCGAGGACTACGCGTCTTCGCATATGCATAGGTCCACGACCGGAAAAAGGGCCGTGTACAGGTCTCTGAGTAGTGACGTGGATCATCGCGGATCTGACATGATCTGATACGTGCTGACCCAGAAGTGTCATTTGGCCTTAACCTCTGAGGGCAGTGCCTTGCTCATTTGCCAGGGTAGAGGAGTATTGTAATGGCCAGAATGTATTTCAGGTTACACCACTATCACCATATTGTTCAGAAATGTTTATCACATGTCCATCCTGTTTTCACAGAGAACTTCAGCAGCAAGGCCTCCTCCCAGGCTGAAGGGAGCAACTTCGACCACGTGCCCAACAAGCGGCGTAAGCAAATCCTGTCTGCGCTGGTTGCCATGGGAGCCATGCTGGCCTACGCCCTCTTCACGGGCATCCTGTCCATCCAGCACGTCCACCAGAGGGCGCTAGAGCCCTCCCCCAGCCTGCCCACAGATGAAGAGGAGGAGGAGGACTGAGGAGGCTGTTTTTAACTTTATTTATCTTCCTCTCTGGAGCAGGAAGCGTTACCGTGGACACCAGGAGATAATTGGTTCGTTAAGGTGGTCTCTCGTTAAGGGGGCTCGTTAGGGGGCTGGCTTGGAGATTAGCCTCCTCACTAATAAAGAAACGATTGTGGAAAAACTAGGGAGCAATAATGGAAATATCCAAATAAAATAAAAGTAGTTTAACAACTTCATTCCACTTCAGTGTGGCCTGCTTGGCTGACCAATCGCGTGCAACATCAGTTCAGTTGCAGCCTACTTTACTAAGCTGATAACCAATGAGAGGGTGGCCATTGTTATTATGACTTATTGTTTTTGTCTGGTTGTAAAAAATATATATAATAAAATATTTCCAATGAGTTATTTCTCCACTCGTGTTATGTGTTGCGCAGATTGGTTCTTTATCAGTTTCCAACCTTTCTAAACAGAATCTGTTTTTGTGTTGTTGGTTTTTACTGTAGAATATAATCCAGCTTGATGGTCCAATCTGAACTAAATCATGATTTATCTGCTTTTAAATGTCATTTGTGCCTGGACCTGCATGTAGTCCAACTTTAAGAAGACCATCTTACCTTTTGTCAGTTAAAAACATTCAGTTAGTCATCGAGTTAGTTTCCAGAAATCAAATTTTATTCATTAGCTGTCCTCTGAATTGTTTGTCTGAAATGTGCCACTAAAGCATCGTGTAGGCCTGCAATACCCCTTCACTGTTAACCTTCTCTCACTGTTAACCTTCTCTCAACACGGTTGTCTGGTTGTACTCAATGTGCACCGATCGATTGTGAGATGAACTGAACCTTGATGGGAATGCCTTTAGTTGGGGGGGGGGGGTTGTTGGCTCTTTGCCGCCGCACTGGGCACCTGGCCATCACTCACTCATACACACACACGGCTGCTTGTCCGCTGCACCCCGGGGACATCCAGCTGCACATGACGTCACAACGCAGGAATCCTCCACTTGTGTGTGTGTGTGTGTGTGTGTGTGTGTGTGTGTGCGCGTGTGCGCGCGCGTGTGTGTGTTCTAGATAGTGACCCAAGCGCGCACTCCCCCCTCAATGGAAAAAAGTAGTTGCCTTGTTCCCTTCCTCCGTCGTGAGCTGAGATACCATCACGGTATTTGCGCCACGCTTCGCGGTTGACGTCCCGTCCGCTTTGAGGAACTCTCTGGGATCGACTTTAATGACCTGAGTAGCGATCTGGAAAGATTTCCCTACCGCCAGGAATGCCGAGAAAACCCCCACGGATGATTAGACATGTGCGGCTTGTATGAGACGGAGAGAGAGGGGTCAATAATGAACTAGGATGGAACATTACAAACGCAGCGGTTTAAACCCACGGGTGCTGCCTCAATAGTATAGGCCTACACACTGATTTCCTCTCGTGTAGGTTTAAACTCACTCTTTCCTCCGCGCCGCTGATCGGAAATCTCTCTGGAAACAGACTTCGGAAAACTTTTAATCATTTTACACGCTTGTTCGGAGGCATTTTACGCGGACAGCCGCAGAGGTGTGTGTGTGTGTGTGTGTGTGTGTGTGTGTGTGTGTGTGTGTGTGTGTGTGTGTGTGTGTGTGTGTGTGTGTGACTGTACTATGAGACGGTCACACTATGCGTTCGCAATGTACAGAGGATGCTTGAATAAAATAATTTAGTAGGTAGTTTAA
>OOFB01020088.1:0-11049 GCA_900323305.1 Trachyrincus murrayi
GATATAGTCATGTTATAATCCAAATCTTCCTAGGTATAGTCATGTTATAATACAACTCTTCCTAGGTTATTCATGTTATAATCCAACTCTTCCTAGGTTATTCATGTTATAATACAACTCTTCCTGGTATATTCATGTTATAATACAACTCTTCCTAGGTATAGTCATGTTATAATCCAACTCTTACTAGGTATTTCATGTTATAATCCAAATCTTCCTAGGTTATTCATGTTATAATTCAACTCTTCCTGATATATTCATATTATAATACAACTCTTCCTAGATATAGTCATGTTATAATCCAAATCTTCCTAGGTATAGTCATGTTATAATCCCACTCTTCCTACGTTATTCATGTTATAATCCAACTCTTCCCGGTATATTCATGTTATAATACAACTCTTCCTGGTATATTCATGTTATAATCCAACTCTTCCTAGGTATAGTCATGTTATAATACAACTCTTCCTAGGTATATTCATGTTATAATCCTAATCTTCCTAGGTTAGTCATGTAATAATCCAACTCTTTCTAGGTATATTCATGTAATAATCCAACTCTTCCTGATATATTCATATTATAATCCAACTCTTCTTAGGTATATTCATGTTATAATCCAACTCTTCCTAGGTATATTCATGTTATAATACAACTCTTCCTAGGTATATTCATGTTATAATCCCACTTTTCCTAGGTTATTCATGTTATAATCCAACTCTTCCTGGTATATTCATGTTATAATCCAACTCTTCCTAGGTATAGTCATGTTATAATCCAACTCTTCCTGGTATAGTCATGTAATAATCCAACTCTTTCTAGGTATATTCATGTAATAATCCAACTCTTCCTAGGTATATTCATGTTATAATCCAACTCTTCCTAGGTATATTCATGTTATAATCCAACTCTTCCTAGGTATATTCATGTTATAATCCAACTCTTCCTAGGTATATTCATGTAATAATCCAACTCTTCCTAGGTATATTCATGTTATAATCCAACTCTTCCTAGGTATATTCATGTAATAATCCAACTCTTCCTGGTATATTCATGTCATAATCCAACTCTTCCTAGGTTATTCATGTAATAATCCAACTCTTCCTAGGTTATTCATGTAATAATCCAACTCTTTCTAGGTATATTCATCCTTTCATCATGTCAGTTAATTTGTGTCTTTTCCTCCCAGGTTATATAAAGGAAGAGATAAACCCACAAGCCCGCATGCGGAGAAGACAGCCTCTCACTGCATTGTTTTCTCCAAAGCGTAAGGAGGAGGACGACACCTAAAAGAGAAAAGACATACTCCTCTGATTGCATTACATTTACAAAGAGAATGACCGAACTCTGCACTGTAATGGATTATGACTAACTATGGGAAACTGACAATCTCAATCTCTAGACATAACCATTACAACAACGTTCAAATGCTGTCATTTTGGATTTGGATTGTTTGTTTTCGTAAAGAATAAATGTCTTGGCATGTATGTGAAATAAATATTGCAATAAATGGAAAGCATTTTTCTTTTAAATTTCTTTTTAACTACTGTTCTTCAGAATTATTAAACCAGTATTAATAAAACAATTTAGATATTAAGTGAGCTTTATTCATTGACATCCATTCTGCTTCTCAAAAATGTGTCTGCAGTGACACGTAGCATTTCATTCAACCAAATCCAATGTGAACAGCCAAACAAAAAAGCTATGAAGAAATTCCTACTGCGGGCGGGTCAGTGGCAGACAGATATGGATGGAGAAAGACACAGGGAGGTTTAGAGTGAGTTGTGTGTGTCACTGGATTTGCACTTGCATGTCTGCCTGTATGTCATCGACACACAGATAAGATCATTACATACACATGGCACAACTTGAAATGTAATTAATTTAATGAAATATACAACACAATATAGACAAATATGATACATGATATTCTGTTGCTGCATAGCTGGCATCAGCTCTGCCTGTTGAACCCTGACCACCAGAGGGACGGCAGGAGCAGCACCACAAGCTCCTCGCGAGCCTTCTGAAGAAGCCCTTCACGCCACGTTTCTTCTTCTTGGCTTCATCTTCATCTACAACCTCTGAAAATGACAACAACAACAATACAACACCTGAGTTGACAATGCAACAGTTCAAAGTTGAAACTCAAACATAAAGAGACATTCTTTTAGATGTTTTGACAGACCTGGCTGGATGTCTGAGTGCTCTGGTGGTCACATGGTCTGCAGCCTGGCCTGGGCGTATTGCAGCCTGGTCATTATTACAATGTGGAATAGATGTGGATGGAGCGCTGCAAAGTCAAAGTTACATTACTGCACTTCACTGGATACTACAGGTTGTTATCCAGTACTACACTCATGTTCATTCAAATGGTAATACTTGATATATGTATGTTTAAGTCAGTTGCTTTTTATCCGACACAAGAACGCTATAACAACATTCCTGATTTCCCAGTCAAGATCCTTAATAATAATAATACAATAAGGTCTTCTTCCTTATTATCATAAGGATCTTAAATGCAGACCTACCTGCATCTCTCCAGCGTGTCCAGCGTGTCATGTTGCCGCCTGTTTTGCACTGGGCTGGTTTCAGTGGAGCTCCTGTTGGAAAGATAAATAAATCATGACAATAGATTATAATAACAATAAAACCCTGTACTTATAGAGACTAGTGGTAGAGAACATGTGACCTATCACCGACCCCTTGCCACTGTCTGCCAGGCTCCACCTCCTCCTGTCCCCTGCACGGAGGAGGCTCCTCTTCAGGATTCAGCTCAGGCCTGCGACGTCCATGTCTGGTGTCACCGATGGACCCCGGACCCTGGGAAAAAATCAGTCAGAGAATCTATTCATGTGATCAGCCTGCAACAACGTGGAGAGACAGGTCTTGGACACCCGCAGGCTTTGGAAACGGAAAAGTTTTGTTTTTTAACTGTGATGTTTTATCCTGGCTACTGCATCCTGTCTATTATTTTAGTATTTAGTATTATTTGTATGTATTTTATTCTTATTTATTGTCTGTTTTTATAATTGTCTTATTGTAGTTAAGTTTGTAACCTGCTTTTGAAAGATGCTATACAAATGATTTGTATTATTATTATTATTATTATTATTATTATTATGAACTTACTGGCAGCTGGTTTGGTCAGAGCTCACAGTGATGAAGGGATGTTCCAGCCGTGTCAATGATGTAGCATATACTGGACACTTTGGACACTTATGTTCAATGGTCAATATGTCTATACTGTCAATAATGTCTACCTCAAATGTCTTTTGGCATTCACATTAACATTGCTACTACTCATGGTGTACATCAATATTTTTATTCTTTATTTATTGTTTGTAGTTTTTGCTCCTATTTAAATGTTGTATCTATTTTTTATTTCTACTACTGTCCTGTACTTTCTGCTGTGGTAGAACCCTGTTATCTTATCTTATAACGACGCTTTATTGTTTGAAATGAGTAAATGTTGAAGGACCACACGAGACCACCTACCTGGACAAGATCATCCAGAGAGTCCAAGCAGAACCGTTCCGTCTCAGACGTGGCACCTGTCTCTGTCTTGTACTCCTCAGGTGACTAAAAAGGGACTCTTAGTTTTAGTAAAGTACTCAGTAAGTACGCAGTAAGACTGTGTTTAGGCTGTACACAGACAAATTAATAATGATACCTTGAATGTCCAGAACAAATTTCTCTTAAGGAAATGGTGGGTTTTGACTGCATGATCCAGCAGTCTCTCTGGAGGCTGGCCCTGGACGTCTGATGTATCTTAACTGACAGACAACTCACAGTTTAAATATAACGCCTGGCATTGACTTTTGTTAAACATGGTATATTTAACATAGTAAACAATGTCAGAGCGTATGGGTGTTACCATATCATACTCTGAGAGTCCAGGGTACAGTGGATAACCAATGAACCATTCTACGGCCAACCAAGAGACCACATATCAATGGCCTCCGTGAACGGGAGGCCGAGTAGGATCTCCGGAGATCTGGAAGAAATAGAAATAAAGCGAATGACCAGTTAAACCTATAAGTCAGAGAAGAGTATTTAGTAGCTTTCACTCACTGATTATTGCTGTTAGTTACTCACCTGCACCACAGTGTCTGAATGCATGACCCAATCCGAGCCTGATTCACGTGAGAAGCCAGACCAAAGTCGGTGAACTGTCCTCAGGTGTTGGCAAGCATTATGTTTTCAGACTTGAGGTCCGCGTGCATCAGCCCAATGGACTCAAGGTGAAATAATGCTGTGGCCACCTGAAAGGTCATGGAAAAATAGAAACAATATTGTCCTGATGATACCAGTGTTACCAGCTTTAAGTTCAGGTTTCACTAAAAGCACCTAACATCAACATTTGAGTGATACAATACTTTGAGTGATATTACACATTAGATATTCAATATTGTCTAGAGATTGAACAGACCTGTTCCACAATGATCCAAATCTCCTGCAAGTGCAGAGTCCCGTAGCATAGCAATCTGCAATTTTACAGGTTAGGGAGACATTTTAAATGTAAAATCGCATGGAAACTAATGTTTGCTAAGTTTCTATTGTTATACAATATATTTTATATGACAAAATGTTGTATGAATTTGTATATGATTTTTTATGAATACAATATTATATAACATACTATTTTATATTTAGAAATATATGTATACATATGTATGTGTATATGTTTTAAGCTGCCTGATTGAAATGTATGCATTACCTCTTGCTTCGCTTGTGCAAGCAAAACAGGATCATTCTTGGTTATTTTCACAGCCACTTGTTCACCAGTGGCTGTGTGTCGGAACACCGGACAACCTTGCTAAAGGTGGGTAGTCAGTTTGAAGTTCCCCCCCGCTAAATTGTCCCCCCCCTGTTTTTAAATGCTTCCTACGTGCATTACAGCCATGGGATTAATCATACCAGGAGACAAAGGGGATGGTCTTTGTTGATCAGTGTTGTAATGGAAAGTACACACACACACTAATAAACTAATAAATAGATTATATTTTTTATATTTTGGAATCCTTTGTTGAATAAGTGAATAGTATCACTGTAGAAATGAGCTGGAAACAACGTGAATAAACAATGTTAATTCCAAATGGCCATTTTAATTTTCCTTTCATAGTGTAGCGTTCTCCCTGTCGTAACAGTTGTTTTGCTATTGGCTCCGGAGGCCTTGCCTCTAGATGAGATGTCAAGCCAGAAGGTGTGCAGGTGCTGTGATAGTCTACAACACCTGAACATCAGCAAAATGAGCGTGTGTGTGCATATGTGTATGACAATGTCTTGTTTTTATATTGGAATATATATATATAATACCATATTTGTTTACCTTTAGGTTGAAAAAAAACAGAAGTTTGTCGCTCATATCAGGAGCTCTCTCAGCAGGCTAGAGGATTTTAATGATTATTCTATGCAAAATGTACATCTCATAGAAATAAAATAAAAATGACATTAACGTGGCACAAAACGATTCACACGGCTTCACATTTTTCTTCTAGCTTTGGCAAAGTGATCGGCTCTCCTGGGATCCCAGTAAGGGCAATAAGGATATGTTGGTGGTCAGCACATCTACAGCTTCCCCTTCGACACACAGAGATGCAATCTCAGTTTCAGCTCCATCACCGGTGGGTGTTTTGTGGGGTTCATGATGCTGTATATATACCTCTGTACAGTAGTTGTAGTGCATGTTGTATTTGTGTGTGTGTGTGTGTGTGTGTGTGTAGTGGGTGTTGTATACTATACACTATATTTAGGAGATGCTTTATCCAAATGTCAGCTCATTAAGAAGCAGGTGGTTGTTAGGGTGATGGTAGCCTAGTGGGTAAGGAACAGTGCTTCCTGACGGAGTACCGGAGAGTCATGGGTTTGATCCCCGGGTCTGCCACCATTGTACCCCTGAGCAAGGTACTTAACCCTGAGTTGCTCCAGGGGGAATGTCCCTGAAATAGTTAAGTACTTGTAAGTCGCTTTGGATAAAAGCATCTGCTAAATGCCCTAAATGTATCTTAGGCTCAAGGATGCCTTCAGGTAGTTTGTGGACATCGTGGATCGAACCCAGCACCTTTTCGGCTGGAAGTCAAACTATACACCATATGGTTGTGCTCTATATTCATGGTAAGGTTATGGTTATGCTCGATTCATTCTCAGCTGTTGAATCATATTTTTGCCCATTTGGTTTTTCATGTACCTGGACGAGGCCTCGGTTAATCTCTGAGAAGGGTGGAGAGAAGCTAAGCCTTAAGGTTACAGTGATGTTCTCTGTGACGGTGCTACAGCTCATTCTCAACGACATACTGCCCTCAACGCCCGAGAAGATCCCACTCATAGGTGAACACACTGGAGCTGACTTCATCTTTGCGATTGACACGTAATTCATAGAAGATACTAGACATTGATTGTGAAGTGATCTCTCATATGCGACTGTCGTATCAATGGTTCCTCTTTGGTTTCTAGTGACTTACTGCACAACGATATTTGCCCTGATGCTGGTCTCTTGGAGACCATTCTTGTGATGCACCTGATGGAGAAGGACAATATTATCAATTAGATTAAGTTAAAGCTGCTGTAGGTAAGATTCAAAAGTTGTAAAGAGAACTGAAAAAAAGTGAACCAAAGAAATGTCCCCTCCCTCCCTCCTGTGTTGCATTTCAGGCACCTGTGATTGACAGGCAAGATCGAATACCCGAACCAATCAGGCAAGAGATGCCCTGATTGGTCAGAAAAGACTACAGCGTCAAATAGTGTTAACCAAATTACACATAGCCACACTTACTACAACATGGTAAGCTCTTTAAAGTAATGACAAACTTATGTTAAATTATGTATAGACGATTTCTCAACTTACCATTTCCTACGTTACCCATAAGCCATTACACAGCTAGCAATATCAAAGACACTATTTTTGATCTGCCTTGGGCGATTCTGTAAATATTGACAGCAGATGGTGCAGGTGACATATCTTATCAGTTATAACTGGTTCAGCCAAACTGATTTCACATAGGAAGGAGGCACAGGAGAGAGCAAAGTTAGTGGTTGATGATATGGAGACTGAGCTACGTACAAGCTATGCTGATGGTGTACCTGTGGACAATGCTCCATGCTGTGCATTTTGGGATTTGAGTTCAACAGAAATAAAACTGAAATCAACGCCTGAGAAAAATTTGGCAAAATCTTCAATTATTGCTAAAAGTGAAATATTTTTAAAGTAAGCCTACAATGAACATTTTAGAATATTACATTGTTAGGGTGAATTATTCCTTTAATGAGTGCCATCACAAGCTACTTAACATTACACATCGAGTTAAGTTTGGTCTATTGGACTGGAGATGGATCTTCTGGTACTGACCATGGTGAACAAGTGGAGGTCTGCAGCCAGACCCAAGTGAAATACTCTACCAGTTGGTAGCCATCATGGCATGCACACCATTAATATGAATGAGGCAAGTACCATGTTGTAAAATATGGTTATACCATACAAAAAAAAGAAAAAGCACAATAGACTTTTTGAAGTAGCTCGTATAATGCATTCACTGCAGATTATGCTCAGATGCGCCCCCTAGTGTTCAATTTATATTCAGCCCTCATATATACTATCTCCCTATTTGACAATCTCTGGTTGTATGCACACTAGCCAATAAAAAAACCGAATTAAAATGAGCAATTTTATTATTTTTATGTAGACAGATGAAATGGCATCAGTTGTCCCATGTCATCATGGGACCTCCAGTCATCAACCTGAGGCATAAAAATAAATGTCAATAAATAACTTCAGGAAACAATTGCATAGTTATTGACTTCTTTCAAACCTTGCAGGATTCCATGTCATGTTTCAATTATCTAAACTTACCCAGTTGAATCCACAACTTATGTGCGGCGAGGCTGCTGGGGCACGTAGCTACGTGGCTGCTGCTGAGGTTTCTGCTGGGGCCTGTAGCTACGTGGCTGCTGCTGGGGACCGTAGCTACGTGGCTTCAGCTGGAAAGGTCTCCGCCGCATAAACCTACATCCCATCCTTCGAGGTCGGATTCTATGCAAAAAGCGACGAGGCCGCTGCTTTCGTTGAAAATGCTGCTGTTCTTCTTGAGGCTGCTGCTGACTACAGTGCTGGGACTGCTGCTTTTGTTGAAGCTGCCCGTCGCTAGGAGGCTGCTGCTTTTGTTGAAGCTGAGGCAGCTGCTGCTCGGGAACGGAGCTCGGCCATCTTTGTGTTTGCTTCAGTGGAGGAATGTAGCTAGCCTTCTGTGGGCCAAGGCCAAAACCTTGTTGATATCCAAACTCCTGAGCCAACCCATCCCTGTAAGCTGTTCAGCACACATGTTAGCACATGGGGTTATGCATTTTTAGTGCCATAGCTTAACATTAAACTCACCATTTACTTGGCATCCCCCAACAAATAGACAACTGCAGTAGCCTAGAAGAGAAACATCAGCTGGTTTAACACATCCACCATGATACCTATTAACAGCCGAGTGAAGTCAAAAACATACAATTACCTTATTGGAAAAGACATGGCTGTGTAGCGATACTGAAGTGACCCTGGAGCAGCAGCTACAATTCCATTGAAATTAGAATGAATGCAGTCAGCTTAGCTGATGAATGTTATTTGAAGTCCTTTACATCCAATCACATTCTTCCCTGTCACTGATTGGTTTGAAACAAGGTGCAAATCAATCATAATCACTGTTCCTAATTAGTTGGGAGACCTGACTGGAGTTCTATCCACATTATTTTCCCCAGTTATCAGGGCGCTGTCATTTGGACAACATTTCTATTGGATTAATCCGATGACAAGGAAAACCGCAATGCATCATGGGATATAGTGTGGAAATCAGTTGTACACTTATTTTACAGTGAATTATGGGTATTAAGTAGTGCACTATATAACCAGATTTGTTCACTCACATTTCTGACAAATCTACAAAACGGTGACACCCTAAATAGTGCACAAGTGGACCAATTCAAACACGGTATCTGTCTCGGTGTTGGAGATTCACATCCCCTACAATTTACACCCGCCATGGTGGCACCAAAGGAGGACAAATTGTTTACGATTTGGTTAAAAGCTTGAAACCTAGAAAATCCACCCAAAAGGCCCTTTGTATGTTATTACCAATTTGTGGATACAAAAACCTACAAAGGAACACCTTTATCCAGAAATGTTCTTTGGCTATGAAGTTATTAATCGTTATTTCTTCTTGACATTGATTAAGATGCATATATGATAACCCTAGTTTCATAAAATATAAGGAATAATGTTCAATCATAATATATGTAATTTATGCAATTATATACCACCTCTGCAAAGTACAAAGCAAAATAGCTCTCATTAGCATATTTAATCTTTTAATTTCAGATTTGTTCAAACAAGTTGAGTGAGACCTCATTAGAAAGCTTAGTTTTCAGGGCATATAGCTGGCTTATCATATTTGGAGACTTCCTACAGCTGATTCCTGAGAGACAGACAAGGCTAAATAGAGTAATTGAGAATGTCCCTATGTGATCTCAGGCCGAAATTTCATGTAATCTTCCTACTTAAAGCTCCACTAACTTTGCACGCTAGCGGCCTCTCATGGCCAGAGGTAGAACCACAGAGCATTGGCACGAATTAAGTTTGTCGACAAAGCAAGTAGCAACTGTCTAAGCCAGGTAATGGGGAGATCTTTGTTACTAGTAAAAACCAAATTTGTTTTCCACTTACCAAGTATTAGTTTTGAAGGCAGGTCCCCTTCTTGTAATTTCCTGCCATTGGTCAGAACATACCAAATGTAATGAGCATGACTCCGAGTCGTGGATGGATTATTTTATTTTTCAATGAACTTGGATACATTTTACCAAAAGCAAAAACATGCAGTGAAAGGTTATAATGGAGCTTTAACAGTCGTATTAGGATGATACACCAATACCCTCTGATCTCCATAACATCAACAAAGTTATGCTCACAAATAACTGAAGAAAGTACACCGCTGGTCATTCAGCAACAGCTAGAAGGAAATCCCTTTACAATTGTGTTCAATGTGAAAGTGAAAACGCATACAGGCCAATAAAAAACATTTAAAATGATCAATTTTATTATTTTTCTGTAGACGGATGAAAGGTCAGTCAAACCCTGTGTCACTGAGGGACCTCCAGTGATTGACCTAATCACAATTAAAATGTGGTGATTAAACTTCAGGAAACACAATTCAACATCATTCAAACCTTGCAGGATTTTATGCAGTTTCAATTAGTAACTTACCCAATCAAACCGACGCAAGGTACAACTTCTGCATTAGGAATCATAGCTAGGGGGATGCTCCATGAGGTTTCTCCTGGGGCACGTAGCTACGTGGCTTCTGCTGTTGAGGTTTCTCCTGGGTCACGTAGCTTCGTGGCTTCTGCTGTTGAGGTTTCTGCTGGGGCACGTAGCTTCGTGGCTTCTGCTGTTGAGGTTTCTGCTGCGCTTGAGGCTGCTGAAGTTTCTGCAGCCACATCCTTGCCTGCCCTAGCAGGATCAAAGCTGATTTTGTTGTGGGTTCTGGGTCACACAGTCAAGTGGCTGCCCTTGTTTAGGTGACTGCAGCAACATAGCCAGCTTCCCGAGCAAGGAACATAACTGGACCACAGTGCTAGGTGTCTGCTGCTGTTATGATGGTGTCTGCTTCTCATTGCCACGATGCTGTTGACGTTGCTGCCACTGACTGGGCATGTAGTTACGGGGCTGCTGCTGCTTTTGTTGACTGCTGCCGCTGTCAACAAAAGCCCTGCTGCTACCAGGGCTTGTAGCTACGAGGCTGCTGCTGGTAGCTAAGAGGCTGCTGCTGCTGGTAGCTAAGAGGCTGCTGGGGCCTGTAGGGAGGGGGCTGCGGCCTCTGTGGTGGGAATTTCTGTAAAGACACGTTGACCACACAAAAACTTATTTATCTAATTGGAAATGAAAGTAATCCAAGTTCAACCAATGTTATAAGCGCTATCATTTATTTGAATGGCCAAACAATCAAAGGTAGGTCCTACAGTCTAAAAGTAAAATGAACAAGGAACATAGAACAAAGAACAAACATACAGAGTATAGAGACA